>UELU01098649.1:136784-185811 GCA_900490025.1 Megastigmus dorsalis
GCAGATAAAAAAAAAAAAAAAAAAAAAAAAAGCTAGCAAGCGCAAGCCTCGGTATCGGCGTCAGCAGCAGCGGCCCGTAAAAGGTATACAATTTGTTGGGATGCACTCGGCAGATTCGCTGGAGGCGCCGGGCACGAGCAAACGCTTCCAGATCCTGTACCGGAACGAGGAGGTGACGCTCGGCACCTCGGTACTGTTCCGCGCCCACGTACTCGTCCACAGCCACAAGATCGAGGAGGCGCTCGCGCGCACCCACTTCCACCTGGGCGTCGAGCTCTGGTTCAGCGAGCCCACCCAGCCCGGCAACATGGCCTGCGTATCATCCAGGTATACATCTCGCCTTAATTCTACGCCCCAGCACCTGCACCTACTACGCACGGACACACCAGCTTACTTTTCCTCTCGTTGAGCCGCCTGAGCATCTATTCCGAGATTGAGAGATTTGGTTTTTTTTTGGGGGAGGCGGGAGGTGCACTGCTTGCCCGCGCGGCCGCGGGGAATTAATCTTTTAGAGTGGAATCGACGTTTCGCGGAGATGGGGTGCACACGTAGAGACTGATAGAGAAGCGAGAGTTTCTTAATCGAAAATTTCCTGCGCAATAGACGTGCCCTTATGGCTTGAATTATTTATACGTGTTTTAGAGCGAACACCTTGGAACGGCTTCGGCAACGATGTCATGCTAAATTCATATAATTCATATTGTAGCTCGTTGTAGAAGCGAATCATTGTTGATTTCGGACTGAAAGATTAATCTTTTTTTCCCTCTCTCATGCTATTATGACTAGTGCGACAGAACGTAATTCAAGGTGAAGCAGAAAATTTTCAATTCGTTTGAAAATGAGATGGGATTTGTTTGCTTCGGTATGCTCGGTATGAAAAGACTATTTTCATGGCTTCCAGCTAGCATGGAAAATATTATTAAAAAAGTTACCGAGTCCTCATCTAATTTTGTGCGCTATCAAAAGCTATATGTATTTGCTTGTGCTTTAATTACTCCAAAGAAGTATTAAATTGGATTGATCGATCGAAGAGAATAATTATTGTAGTGGCTAAAGATGGAAATAATTTTCAAGAAAAATACGGTAAGCTTTTCTCGCGGTCAGATCCTCGCGTAAGCTATACGAGAAAGCAGGGGGAGGTTTTTTTGATTTTCTAGGGGCCTCATTAAAGGCGCATCTTGCATGCATGAGGTGTGTGTGTGTGTCTGTGTGAGAGAGAGAGATAAAGAGCGTCACGACTGATTGTTTCTTTTCGCAGAGCGTTGCAGCTCAACTTCACCCCGACGAAAGGCCTACACTACCATCTGCCGGTGCTGTTCGATTACTTTCATCTGGCCGCCGTCTCCATGACCATCCACTGCTGCCTCGTAGCTCTTCACCAACCCAACATCAAGTCAGTATTATACTTTTTCTACGTATACATATACATTTACATACGAGCGTAAAAACCTGTGCACGAATTCTAATCGGGATGCTTTTCTTTGTGGCTTCTCGCCTCGAACGCAGGAAGAGCATTCTTCATTACGTGCAGAGCTGGTAAGAGTTTTTTTTCTTCTTGCTTGATTTGAAAAAAGAAAGAGAAAGAGAGAGGGGGGCCGAGAGTAAAAAGTTTTTTTTTCATGCCTCGAGAGGTACGCGGATGCTCGTACGGTACTCCATGTGAAATCGGTGCTTCAGTGCTCCGCGAAAGAGAGGCACTCTAACTGTACTGTGGCGCTTGCTTCGAGGAGTTGAATGAAGCGCCGTGCTGCAGGCTAGAGAGTTCTTATTTTTTAACTAAATTCATCTATGAGCATGATCATCAAATTATCTTCTTGAGTATCTTTTTTTTTTCAATTAAAGCCTATCTAAATCATTTTACTTATACATATGTTTATCAACGATGACGGAACTAAAATGTTTACAATGATATTTTCATGTGAGAATAAATATGGAGTATATTATGCGAAGCTGATCGCGTGTTCTTTCTTAACGAGATTTTTTATAATTTATATTTTCGTTTGTCACGTTGCGTTTGATTGTAGCGCTCCGAGAGGCGGGAAACCTTGGGTGCAAGTTAAACAGCCCTCGACCAACAATACGCCGGAGAACAATCTCGTATTTCGAAACATCGTAAGTTCACGTTTTTTTTATTTTCCTTGCTTTCAATTGATCTTCAACGATATACGAGTGCGGATAAGCGAATGACGTTTGTGCTTTGGGCGCGTAAAGGAAACGACGACGCGCTGCGTGGGCTCGACTACTCGGATCCAGCACGCTAAGCTCGTGCAGCAGGAGGTGACGAGGCTGCTGCTGGCGGCACGCGAGTCCCTGCTAGGTGACCTCGCCGACATGGCCAGGCTACTGCCGTCCTGGCAACAACGGGCTCTCGAGATCGCCCAGAATACGCACAAGGAGATCACCAAGGTGCGTCCGAACATCTTACTTCCCTTCCTAATATAGACCAATCGATCACAGTTTAGTTTAGCAATGTATTGTATTTGATATTGTCGTATCTTGAAATACTCAGCTTCATTTTGAGAAATATTCTTATAGATGATCGACACGGAGGAAGCTGATATTGCTCAACTATGCGCGCAAAATATTGTTTTATGGGAACACTTTTTAGAGGCATTCTCCGGCCGCGAAGCGGTTCATCAGCATCTTGCACGAGTTCATCACCAGTTGAGGGTACGTCTGACGCAATTTCGAAATATTTTATTTTATGGATTTCACGGCATTAAGTAAATTAAGAATAGACAAATCATCGATCAAATTGATTAACGCCTACGATGTGCACATCTAAAAAGTATACCCCTGGCGGAGTTCTTTACTTTATCGATTGTATAAAAGTCGATGGCCTACAAAGCTTTCATTATCAACTATATACCTAATGACGCGACGGACAAACAAGCATTGGAAATCGTAGCGCCGCGGGCAAAACTTTTCCATCTAATTTATTTATGCGGCTATTGGCGCCTTCCTGTTTTTAGCTCTGCAAAATCTTTAATAGCTATCTTCCACGACTTTGCTTATACGGGGGATGAGTAGGCCATTACTTTGTACCCTGTAAATGGCAGTTCTAGTTTCATAGCTTCCGCTTTCGATATTATTTCCCCTCTCTGCCTTCCTTGCTCGGGAAAATCTATATAAATTGTTCGTAAAAATAACGTAGTAAAATACTCGAGCGCATTTCTTGGATTGATTCAGATACATTAAGCGAATGAACGATGCAGTTACGAGCGCGTATCGATGTATAAACAAATGTAAATAAAATTATATTCTTTCTTTTTATTTACCGACTCTGCGAGAATTTACTTTAGATTATTGGTTCATATTGATAAATGCTATAACTTACACCTCAAACTGTATTAAAATATTTGTTTTACTAAAACTATATTCTTCTTTGTTCTTGAAAAAAAGGGTCAAAACAAAAGATTTAGAATATCCACGGTTCCCATGCATACAGATATCTGGACAATCAAAAAAAAATGATTTGTTTTTAATTATAGCATTTTCAATTCCGCATCTATGCTTCAATCCTTATTTTGCAACAACATTAATGGAAGATATTATTAGATATGTAAGCTTGAAAGCCCAGAAACCCTATAATTCTGAATCTTTAAACCCCATAGACCTTAAATCCTTCAATCAACATCCTTTACTGAACTCTAAAATTTCATAACCATAAATCTTTGAACTCTATAAGGTTAAAACCTGGTAAAAGCCTGCAGAAGTTTCGGGTTTAAAGGTTACAGGATTGAAGGGTTTAGGGTTGGGTTAAATGATTTCAGAGTTTAGGATTATAGGGTTTCAGGCTTTAGACCTTAAACGTTACGGAGTTAAATGATTGAGGATTAGAAAGTTTCAGAGCTTAGGGGTTCAGAGTCTAAGGGATTAAGGATTCAGGATTAATTCAAATATCTCACGATCCCAGGAACGTTTTGACAAAATCGGACTTGAGAGATCGACCGTGCGGAATTGAAAAATATTATAATTTAAAAAAAAAACATAATTACTCTTTTTGATTCACTAATAAAGTTATTTTTGTTCCACTGTGCGGCGCGTGTCCCCTTGAATCAGTTCCGTGCCACGTTAATCATATCAAAATTAACCGATCAAAGAAGAAAGTTGGGTCGCCGTGAATTGATCGAGCCAATTAGTTGGCCACTCGAGGCTCGAGTCGCGATGCGCTTTTGTCAGCGTGCCCTTATCTGCATCGAGTACTTCGATAAAGCGATATATATATAGACTAAACTGTCCTTCGCGCTAGTTCGATTGTACGAAAAAAGTGGTTTAGAATCAATGGACCTTGCGCCACAAATTAAACAAAAGAGCTTAATTTTCCTTCTCTGAATTCGTAGCTTATAAAAAACAATGAAATAGGTAGATGTATATATTTAAAAATGGATTCTCTGCTTGTAACGAAAGCCCTTTTGTATAGAATTTAGTTACATAATTTTATACCATCGTATAAGCTATGAGGTATACACTCCGGGCATACAGAAAAGGAGAGCTCAATCGTCCGGCTTGAATCCATCCTGGCCATCGAGCCAACAGCTGTCCTGCACCCATCAACGTCAAATATGCGCTATATAAAGCGGCTCTCATTGTTATACACGTTGTGTGCGTGTGTGCGTGTGTGTGTGCAGGTGCGCCGATTCGCGGAGGGCTTCTTCGTGCTGGAGAACCCGCGCACCTCGGCCGCCGGCTGCTACGACGCCAACTACCAGTCGTATCAGGCGGTGAGCGAGGCGGCCAGGCGCTCCCGCTACCTCGCCAGTCTGCCCAACCTGCCGGTCCATTGTCCCGAGCTCGACGGCGATCTCCACAGTCTGCCGCTCATATTCGAGGATCGATACGCCGACATGCAGCAGCGGCATCGCAACAGCGGTGAGTCTACCCGACGCGACGCGCCGGCCCCCTTTTCCTTTATCGCGCGCGCCCCTTTCAATGGCTCCGCGGCCAAGTAATTTTGATTGATCGCCTTCTGGTTGGCTTGTGAGCTATTGACGGCCGTTCGGCTCGCGGGGGGTGAGGAGCGATTTCTTTTTCGGAGGGAGAGAGGCCGATTTCAAACCGAATTCAAGCCGAGCCTCATTTTTTATCCTAATCATTGTTCACGAACTATATGTAACAGTTAGCGTTTTCATTTGCTAGTTACGCTTTATTACGATTCATTGCTGGCGAAAGCAATAATTTGATTTAAAACTAATATTATACAAGTCTGGCGAAAGGATTCTGATTCAAGACAAAGTAATTTGTAATCAACTGCTATACTGTTAAATTCAAGTAGAAAAAATCACGAAAGGAATTCTCTCGAGTAAAATCCAAGCACTTTCGGAGCGAGGCCGCAGAAAGTAATCGGAGGGATATCTGCCCTAGTGCCGAGCATGGACGACTGCAGCTGCGGCATCAACGCGATCCTGGACTCGCGGATAGTCGCCAGCAGCGTGTGGTCGCCCCGGTCGGAGGGCGCCGCTCAGGACGTCGCCGGCTACCCGGGCCGCCTGATGCTGGCCCCGAGCGCGACTCTGCCCGCCCGGCACAGCAAGTCCCTGGACCAGCTGGGACCGGATCTCGTCACCTCCCACCAGCCCCAGTCGCCGGCCTCGCCCAAGACGCTCCCCCGCAGCGCCTCGACGCAGCTCATCAGCAACAAGCACAGCCGCCTGTCCCCGGCCTCCGCCGCTGCAGCCGCCGCCGCCGCCGCCGCCGCCGCCGCCGCTGGCAGTAGGATAGCGACGCCGCCGGCGACGGTGCCGTCGCGAGGCAAGCAGCGGCCTCTCGCCCCCTCGTGCGCCAGCCTCTTCCCGCCCCAGCCGAGGCAGCAGGCCTGCTCCGCGCCCAACCCCTCGCTCGGTCAGTTTCAAACCAAAGCATTTGTTCCCCCGGATGAAATTCATATTATGCGCATATACCGTTGCTAACTACTGCCTTGCTAATTAACCGCTGTGATTAACTTATGTCGAGGGCAGGCTCGACGCCGATAGCGACGCTACCGCGGGCCAAGTCGACGCAGACGCTGGTGCCGAGCATCTACCAGTCGCTGAGCGGCAACGGGACCGCCGACTGCCCGTCCACCTCCATCACCTCCCTCCTCGCCGCCATGTTCCCGGACATAGCGCGGGGCGAGCAGCTGCCCGGCTACCGACCCAGCCAGCCCAACAGTGGCTCCGGCCTCAAGTTACCCAGCTGCGTCGGCACCTTGGACCTCGCTCAGCTCACCGATTGCCTCGCCTTCGATGCCAAGACCGCCAGCTTCTTCGGCGACGGTTCGTTTAACATTTTTGCATTTGCGTACCTCCTCGTGCACGCTACATCCGCGCTAAAACTTGCATCAGTTATTTTCTCAGCTCTATTCAATTTTTAAGATTCAGCTCTATTCAATGCAGTACACGGGATCTTTTCCTGAATCGAAAATTTACGAAACTAACAGAATTTGGTAGACTAAAATTGATGTTATCGACCTGAGGGAAAGTTCAGAAAAGAGGGTGTCTGTAGTTAAGACGTCTGATTGTACTCTACCGTTACTACTGGTATTTAAAAACGCACAATAATACAAAAATCCTATTGGAAATTAATTAAAAGTATTTACTAGTATTTACTAGTAGTAAATAGCGTTTTTCACAAATATATACCATCTCACGATCCTTTCTAACTTTATACAAACACCGGTTAAGTGCTTAATAAAAATATTGTCGATCGACAAATCTGCAGTCTTACGGTCTTACGGCCTTATGGCACTTTTTCCTGGGCTCGTGTTGAAACTTATCGGTGTATTTTATTTTATCTTTTTGTAAGTAACAAAATAAAAAGATTTCAGAAACTCGAGGCTTTCAGCTTTCTATGTAATATGGACTTAGTGAACCTTTTCGGTATCATTACCAGGATTTATTTTGTTTTCCATGAAACTTGATGCAACTTATTGTTAATATAGTCCATTAGTGCGGACCTTATCCTGTAGAAAGAAAACTTTCGGATCTGAGAGCATTGAGCTTTGATATATTTTTAACTTGCCTTTATACTATATACAATGAGAAGCGTTTCTTTATTAGCTAATGCAGGATTTTCTATAGACCAAGTTTTTGCGACCACTATAGAAAACGTTAATCGAATATTCACTACACGCAAGGAATACAGTGTTCAATTCATTAACTTTATAAAAAGAATCAATATTTATATCAACGCATTACGCTGTACAAAACGAACCAAATGACACCTGCGTGATTATTGGAAAAAGAAGGACAACCGTAACTTGTCTCTGCTGCCTGCAAAAAAGAGCCCCTCTATTTTTCGTCTCCCTTGACGACTGAGCCTTTGTTGCGACAGGCACGAACTCGCTGGATACGCGGGCCCTGCGTCTGGAGCCGCGCAGCCACCGACTGCCACCACGTCAGCAGCAGCCGCTCGACGGCCTCGATCGGCCGCGAGCCAATGGCGAGGCTCTCTACACGGCCACCCTCGACAGGATCAGCTATCGGAATCGTGCCAAGCACTTGGCTCCCGGCAACAGGTCAGCTATACACCCGATTCTCCCTTTCTCCTCTATGCAGCTACTGTTTTTTCTTTTCTTTTTTTTTCTCACTTTTCTCGGATTTGTAGTGCGTGTTTTTTTGTTTTTGAGTCTTGGATACTGTTGTGGGTTTCGCTTTGGCTGTTAGCTGAATTACTATAGGGATTAAGCGAGTTTTTGTTGAGTTGAAATTAAAGGCAAGATTTGTTTTTTTCATGTTGAGTGTTGAATTACTGATTTAGCGATGATGTCATCGTAGAATACCTGTAAAGCCAAACTGATCTAATGTAAAACAGCTTGCAAGTAGTATGATTTTAGCTCATGTCAGACTCTCTCTCTCTCTCTCTCTGTACCTATATCGGTATACCTACACTCAGTTTTCATTGAATTCTCTTAAGTTGCAGTCAAGACGTGGACTAGATTTTAATCAGAATTTTTAAATTCTCTAGACTCTCAAGCCCTTTAGCGGTGATAAGATAAATTATCGATAAAACCACTCGAATGCAAGTTATTGCTAACGTCTTTCAGAATCGGTAACGGCAGCAACAACGGCGTACTAGAGCAGCCACGCAAGTACAACACGTTGGGCAGGTCGAGCGGCGGACGCGCCAGGACACTGCTGAACGGCTCGAGCCACGGCCACGACATCTACGGCACCCCGGACCTCCTGGAGCGCAGGACCAACGGCAAACTGCCGCACGAGCCCCAGCTGCCCAAGCGACCGCGCAGCACCGATCGCATCTTCGACGACGTGAGCCCATCTATACCTAATATTATATATACATGTACATGCTATAAACTATACGAAAGAATGGAGGACAGGAGAAAGCTCACGCTACACCCCTGATTCGCAGAAGTTTCGGGAGGAGAGCCCGTGGGAGGAGAACCGACGGGATTCCAGGGATAAGCGCTCGAACTCGGAGGGCAACAAAAAGTCACCGTCGCGCCGACCCGAGGACTCGTCCAGCAGCAAGAAGCGAACGGTCGAGCGCAGGAAGGAGCCGACCTACGAGACGATCGCCAACGACACCGGCCACCAGCACAACGGCAACGCCAAGGAGGAGCTAGTCCAGAACAGGAGGCAGCGCGAGCACAGGCCACCCCAGCCGGGACACGGCAACTCGAGGCCCCACTCGGCGCCCAGCATCAAGGTCGAGAGGTGCACCGACGACAGGATGGAGAACGGCAAGACTGGAGCTTGCGAGCATAGGACCAATCCTGGTTGGTGCTTTGACGCAGTGCGCCGAATCCAATGGGTACATCGATGCGATTGTAAAAGAAATTGTTGTTTTGGGCGCAGGGAAATTGGGACACCCGCCACCGCCGGCAGCGTATCAGGACCCGGCGAGCTCGCCGACGACGAAGCACCGCCAGAGCGCGAGTATCCTCGAGGTGGAGAACAACAACAGGATCATACTGAAGGTCGAGCCGCTAAAGTCGCCGAGCGAGTCCCTCAGTCCCGGTATCTTGTCGCCGGTCTCCGCTGTCTCTGTCAACTCGTTCAACGGTAATTCACGCCTACTTCCACATTCTTCTGCCCTCCCCTGGACTTACCTTTGATCCATCCAAGTTCGCGCCTACGACGGGATTCCCTTATACGATAAGCCAAGAAAGACCGAATAAAAAGCGTGAACCTCTGTTGCGTTCGCAGTGGAGACGGCGGGGATGCTGACGCCGAACGGCAAGCAGAGGCTGCGCTGCGCGAGCGTCCCGGTCGCCCAGAACAAGATGGTCGTACCCCGGAGCGCGGTCTCGATGCCCTGCATGCCGATCCGTGACACCCCGGCCGCCGCGACGGCAACGGTCGCTAGCCTGCAGGACGGCGAGTCCGAGGCCGTGGCCGCGGTGGTGGCCGCAGCCAAACTCTCGCCCCCGTCCTCGAGGCCCTCGAGCCCGACCACCAGCACCAGCTCGAGCAACCTCACGTCCGAGTGCAGCGGCTGGGTCAGCAGCGGCGACACCTCCAGCTCCGAGCAGCGCCGGGTCAAGCTGTCGAGCGAGCAGCTCAGGCAGAAGCTCGCCAAGATCGTGCCCCGGAAGGACAAGAAAGTAGGTCCATTTTCACCCTTTGTGTATGCACCTGACGTTGGGCTCACGCTACGTCGCTGTTTGCGCAGGAGAAGCCACGTCGACGGGACAAGTCCCAGCAGCCTCAGCTGAAGTCCCAGCAGAAGCAGAAGCAGCGTGACTCCACGGCCGAGCACACCTACGAGGAGGTTCGTCTGCCGCCGCCCAAGATGTTCCAGGACGAGCCACCACCCCCGGAGGAGTTTCGCGATCCGCCCTCGGTGCCCACAACTGCTACCACCATCGACAATCCCCTCTACCACGTGTACGAGACGGTCAAGCAGCAGCAGCAACAGCAACAACAACAACAGCAGCAGCAGCAGCAGCAGCAGAGGAGTGCCGGGGGCAGGTCGGGCAGTCCGAAGCAGACCAAGACGGCACCCTGCAGTCCCCAGAGGACGAAGCAGCAGCAGCAGCAGCAGTCGCTGTCGGACAACTCGCCCTACGGCATGGGCAGCAGGCACGACGTCTGCGCCGACTGCTACCAGGAAGGCAAGGAGCTGCTCCAGTCCACCCAGGACGAGTTCGCCAACTTCAAAAAGTGCAAGGACGAGTTCAAGCGGCAGATGTGCTTCGCCGGGAAGCTCTACAGGTGAGTCGGCTTCGCATCATTTTTGACTCAACCTTATACGTCTATACCTAACGCTGGTCACGCGTTCCCAGCGACTACCCGAGCCTGGCCTCGACGCTCCCCTACTTCCATATCAGCGACGAGTACAGACTCTTCTCACCGGAGGGCGTCCACCTGATCATCTGCGTGCACGGCCTCGACGGGAACGCGGCCGATTTGCGGCTGGTCAAGACCTACCTGGAGCTCGGGCTGCCCGGCATGCACCTCGACTTCCTCATGTCGGAGAAGAACAAGGGCGACACCTTCTCGGACTTTGACACGATGACGGATCGTCTGGTGGGCGAGATCCTCCACCACATCGAGGGCTCGGGTCTAAACCCTAGCAAGGTCAGCTTCGTCGGCCACTCGCTCGGCACCATCATCATCCGCAGCGCCCTAACGCGGCCTCAGCTCCGTCCCCTGCTGCCCCGGCTCCACACCTTCCTCAGCCTCAGCGGGCCGCACCTCGGCACCCTCTACAACACGAGCGGTCTCGTCAATGCAGGTCAGCAGCCAAGACCTTTATTCTTCATCCGGTTGAAACTCTCCACATGGAATTCATAGTTATTTTGTGCTGATTTCCATACGAAATGTAAAATTGTATCTTACGGATTGCGTGTGGATTCTGCCTTGAGTGCATTTGTATTTCCAGGGGGAATCTCTAGTCCAAGATTTTTCAAAAAAAATTACGAAACTTCACAGTTCACGTAGGTTAGCTAACCATCTTTGGTGTTAGTATGCGGATGATAACACCCAAACGGGGAATTAAGACTTGATATTCAAATTTTTAATCTATTTTTAATTTAATTGTGACATAGTCAATTGAAATATTAAAGCTTAATTCCCCAGTTTGGGTGTTATCATCCGCATGGTAACTCCAAAGATGACCTCCAAACAAACCTAAGTTTACAATCCACGAGGAATTCCACTTGAAAATCCTCGTGGACTGTATGTGGAATCCAGGGTGTAATTTTAGTATGGATTCTGTATGGATTCAGTATGGATTCAGTATGGAAGTTCGCGAGAAATCCATATGAAATCCTTATGGACATTTTCAACCGGAGATCTACTTGAAATACTTAACTAGCGATTAAGACTCGTTGATGTGGGATTCGCGCCTTTTGCAGGTATGTGGTTCATGCAAAAGTGGAAAAAGTCCGACTCGCTGCTGCAGCTGGCAATGAAGGACGCGACGGACGTGCGTCGATCGTTCATGTTCCGGCTGAGCCAGAAGAGCAACCTCCAGAAATTCAAGCACGTCCTGCTGTGCGGCAGCGCCCAGGACCGCTACGTGCCCCTGCACTCGGCGCGCATCGAGCTTTGCAAGGCCGCGGTCCGCGACCCCACCGACCAAGGTCAGCTTGTCCAGCCACCCTTTTTTATGCGGCCCATCGGTGTCAAATTGTTCCGCAGCTAGACCGAAAACCGATTTCGAACTGTTCGCAGGCGCAGCTTACCGAGAGATGGTGCACAACATCCTGTACCCGATAATGTCGGCGCCGAACGTGAGCCTCGTGCGCTACGACGTGCATCACGCCCTGCCGCCGACGGCCAACGCGCTCATAGGCCGCGCCGCCCACATCGCCGTCCTCGACTCCGAGCTCTTCATCGAGAAGTTCCTCCTAGTGACGGGCCTCAAGTACTTTAGATAAGAAATAGTCTCTCTCTCTCTCTCTCTCTTTCTCTATCTCTCAGACACACCAAGCTATCTTTACTTCTTCCCTTTCTCCATGACCCTCCCTTGGCCCACCTCCTGCAGCTCTTCTGTATCTGATCGGACGATTCCGCGGCTGCACTCGACGTCGTGCGATGGAACGAATAATTATTATACATATATAAATATTATATATATATCTCCGCGGACTGACGTGGACGCTTCTCGCGTTTGCCGATCGTGGACGGTGTGCTTCTTCTTCGCTTGTGCAAGTGATTTCAGATTTTTCTTCAACTCGATTGAAAAATGTTATGAGATCAATTTTTCCGTCAACTTTTTTTTACACAATATCATCTTTTCTTTTACTATTTATTATGTCTCGCACATTGCTTGACATATTTTGGTAATATTGCTAGACCAAACAATTAATTTGAAAATAAATACAACGCGGACACGAGGCGCAAGCGAAAGAGGACCGTACAATTCACAGGTATACGAAAGACGTCCCACGCCGATGTATGTATGAAATATAGTTGATACTTTTGAGCTTTTAGTTTTTTTAAAAAGAGCTCAGTGTGTATAATGTATGACTTTCAGGTCGAGCCGCTTCGGCTTCCCACGTTCTCGTTTATTCTTAAGTATATAATACTCAAGCGTAACGTAGTTACCAACGAATCGATTGAGTTATTGTGTTTGACAATATTTTCACTCTCTTAATTGTCGATCCGCTTTTCCTTTACGACATTCTGAACATAACGACATCTCAATCACATAAATAGGATATATTCGTCTAATTGTAGTAAAAAAATTTTATATGAAAAAAATTTATCACGTTTCTATGTACACACGAGAAAAAGATGAAAGAGCGAGTATAACAACCCAATTCAGAGGCGAAAAGAGAATTTCTGTAACGAGAGAAGATGAAAGACGTGACGACGATGTATCTAATCGTCGCAAGCCGCGACGGCAGACAATTTTTACTAGACGGGTGTATCTTGAGAACCAAGTAGAAATAAAATGATGATAGAGACTTCGAATGTTTCTTACGGGAAGACTTGGGACGAATATTTTTGGCACGGAATTTCGTTAACGAGATACCAATTCAGTCGGACAGATTTAAAGAGGAAAATAAAAATAAAAGACTTTTTCCTGCGCCAAGGCTATCGCTTGGGGCACGAAACTGCCGCCACGCACTTTTTAAATGCACAATCTCGATTTTTTCAATTGACTGTCATTCGCACGAATTTTAACGAGAATCGCACGAACAGAAGTAAAAACAAGTAAAAAAACTAAAGATACCGTAAAATAAACAATTTTTCAATCGTGATTTTGTAGGGAACATTAACATTAGGTAAACATTTACTACCTTGGAGAATCGATCCGCGAAACGCTGCTTTTTGATAAATAGATACTAAAATATTAGCTGCCGTCATTCTCAGATCTCGCTAATATTTTCTTATCATTTTTTTTAATCGATATGTAATGATTTCCACCTTTTCTCCCATTTACAGTCGAAATTAAATAATCGTAAATGTAAGGGATGTGAAATATCAACTGTTACCGCATAATTAGTCGTCGATACTGTTCTGCACTAAACTTTAATGTAAAACATAGATTTAATTACTTTTTATACTACGTGCGATAAACGTATGATCGAAAAATTCATTAAAGTTTGAATTGTCGGTGATTTTGAAAGTTCAAGTATAGCCATCAATGAATCTACAAGTTATATTCGTTTAGGAATCAAGTTGTCGTATCCTAAAAAGCGTTACCGAATAATTTTCAGTAAATTGATATTCAATATAGCAGTACACTGATTCGGTAAAAAAGGAATTGTCTTTCACACGCCCTTGCATATATTATATTCTGAGTATTCTGACGTGCGACATCAATCCGCAGTTCGCGCTTCTACGTGTAATACAGATTACGTTCCTATTAAGTACTTAAAGTAAAGAGAAGAGGTAGCGCATCTTTTCGTGCGCCAGTTAGTCTTTGTATATTTATGTGCAGTATATGTTGTAATAGCGCGTGTCGATTCGTCATTGCATTATTATATATGGCGTCGCGTGATGTGAAGCAAATGTACGGAAAAGCAAAAAGCATAGCGAATCCAGGGCCTAAAGCTCTTTTGATTTTTTCAGCGAGCGAATTTGTTTCCAGCTGATGCTTACGCGCAGTTTGAGTTGCCGATTGTGCTTAGAACGGATTAAGACATTTTTTTTCTCTTGGTTTTGATGGGATAAGAAACAGTCACCATTCGACGAATCAATGTGCGAAGAAAGGAACGCGATATTTGGCCTTATCGTTGTATAAAACTAAATAAAAAGTGTTGACGGAAATGAACAACTTTCCTTATTTTTCAAATGCTCGGTTAAATTAAGGCAATAAATTTATTGCGAACGCAAGCAGTAATTATGAATATTGCTATAATTTTTATCAGTACGATTAAAAGCGATATAAATTGTAGTATTAAATTGTGTGTTAGATTTCGATATATGAAAGATTTAAGTGCGAAATTTGATATACTTAGTAGATCGAATACGTCATTATACCGTCATTTACAAAATTATATTAAAGATATGTATTATATTTAGTGCGGCGAAATGAAGGCATAGGCCGAAAGAGTAAAATAAAGAAAGTTGTGCATCTACGATTGAAAAAGTGATTAATGAAGCGCAAGAGAGTATAAGAAAATACGAAAGATACGATATTATATTGAAACGGAGAGAGAGTAAGAAAAGAAAGTAAAATAAGAGAAATGTTGAAAGACGCGGTAATCTCTGTTAAATGATATATCGCAAAATTTTAAGACAAGAAGAAGAAAATTGTCCAGCTGCTATACTCGAGCGAGAGATTCTTCGTATACCTCGAAGAGATTATCCGTTTGTCTTATGTATATGTATAGAGAGATCATTGAAGAAAAATTTTGACAATGTCTTCTCGTTAGGAAAGTTTACGAAACGCATGTCAATTGTTCCCCTCAGATTATTATATGTATAAAAATTGAGTGTAATATGTGACAAAAATGGGACACGTCGTTTTAAAAATAAATGAACCATAACGTGCGTGAATGAGGAGCGCACGTTCCGAAAAGCGATTGTGACATTTTTGTTTTGTTTTTATACGTTTTAAGCGAATGTTATTCTTAGAATTATGATTGGGGGAATAGAAAAGTTAACGGAAAATGTTTTACCGAACGTCGGTATTCAACTAAATTTAAGTTCAATTTACATTATAACCATTTATTAATTGCCACAATCACATTTTTCGTTGCTTAAATAGAGTTGGTAAAAATTGTAGCACGCAAGTCTTTGAAATAATTGATATCATATTTCGTGTTTTGAGATTATTACATTTTATTCCAAAAACATTTTCCATGTTAAAACTAGGTCGATGAAAAATAACTTTTGCATTCCCTCAGTGTGGAAAGTAGGAAACAGATTTAAAAAATATACGAAAAGCAACAAAAAAAGAAAAAGAAGGTGAAGCATTTTTTCTAAAAATTAATCGAGAAATTTAGAGGTAACCAAATCGTGATCGAACAGCAGATGAATTATCTAAAGTAGCCAAGAACGTCGGTTACATGTAATAAATCCCTCCAATTGCTACACGGAAAAAGTATTATAATCGAAAATGATGTAAGTTTTATTACGAGCATGATAGTCTAAAAAAATTAAACTAAACTTTTTAAATACTATACCTATTTCTAGGGTGCGTATTTTAGTAAGTCATCGATGCGTTGCATAGAAATCATTTATACAAATTTATCTATTAGATAAAAGTCGCATTGAAATGTATGATAAATGAATTTAATTTATATTGATTTCGGAGTTGAGACATTTTTCCGTGTAGATCTCAATCGCTTATGAAAAGCATATCGTAAAATAAACGAATAACCAAAGAAAATCCTGATTTACTTGTCGCTTATGCGTGAAAATTCGCAAACTACGGAATAAAATAATGTATCAATGCTATCGAACGAACGACGCAAAACGAACGACGAAATGGAATAAAATTCGAATACTTCGCAAAATACTTTTAAATTCAAAATTCTGGTTTGAGTCAGTCATTAAGTTTAAAATATCGACATTAGCTTTCAGGTGTTAATTAAATTTTTTAAAGGAAAATAAATTGAAATTCTGACGATTAAGGCCTAAAAAAACTAATATCTATTTAAAGAAATAAATATTGATAATTTCTTTCAACAAAATGCGTATAATTGATACCAATTTCAGAAAACACTACATTGTGAGAAATAATTTTTTCAAATTTAATACAATAACTGATTAAAATAAAAGCTCAGAATTTCAGTATATTTATTCTTTTTATTTTTACTTTGTATTACGATGATTAGGTTATATTAATGAATCGATGATATTAACTATTGATATTATATTTATATAACTTCTTTTGAAGGTTTCTAAAAATTTTCGAACTCATTCAAATACTTGAAAAAAAAAAGAAGATAAGAATCAGTTTATAGAATCACCATTTATATGTAAATTTCTTAAAATATATTTTGAATAAATAAAATCATTGTAACAGTATTATCGATTAATTTCTGTTTGAGGATGCAGCGTAGAATCAAAAAAGAGCTTTTCATTATATTCCTCGACGCATTTATTCGACTCCTTTATCGACTGACGCATAAGATTATACGCACATACACATATAAACGTGTATATCTATCGAGCGATCGTTTGAAAAACGATTTACACGAGCTTCGTTTAATAAAAGTAAAAAAAAATGAAAAATAAAGACTTAAAAGAGATAGCGGGCGTCGCGCGAAATCGAAATATTCGACGAAGCGCTTAAAAAGTGACTTCGCTAGGGATTTCGAAACGCCGACGAGTAAAACATTCGCTTATAATAAATCAAGTGACACGATGGAAATGGGACAGATGAAAGCGATGAGCACGAGAGAGAAAGGAAAATCAAAACGCATTTGTTGAAAAATCGTGACAATTGGACTTCACTTATGTTCTTCTCTATAAAAATGAATTATTAAGCATAAAGAATCACGTCACACGACGTAGTTATACATACATATATATATATAATAGAGAATGAGGAAACGCGCGGATTCAAGGGATTTGTTTTGTTTACTACCTATTGCTGTGTCCTGTGTATCGTTTGCTCGAAACCAGTGTCATATGAACGTACGATAAACGCAACTAAATATCATTGAAACAAAGTGGCAAAACGTTCTTAATCGTGAATTGAATTTCTACTCGTCACTACATAACGACTTTTTAACTTAATACTTAAGGCACGATTTTCTAGAAATTTACTGGAGAGATTATATAGATAAAGATGAGGATAAAAGAGTAAAAAAAAAAACTAAGGTAAAGGAGAGTCGAGGTGCAGTAGTTCGTGATTCGCCGACGCGGTTCTAATGACTGACGCTTATTCGATTAACCTATACACTCGCGTCGAGCGAACGAGACGAATCGCGGTGAGATTTGCTTATTAATCACTTCGCTCGATTCGCCTTGCAGGTAGACTCTATAGGGAATTGAATGATTCGATTTTTTTCTTTCGATTCGAGCTTATAGGGAAAGTACAAATAACTGAAAACTGTTATACGTGCATGATTAATTGATGCAAAGTGCGCGGAAGAAGTTGACAAGCTTTTACACTAATCTATACTTGATTTATTAATAGATAAATACCTATATGAGATTCGTGACATTTTAGTGAAAAATTTGAATTCCTATACTTACAGAAATTTACGAGCAGTGTGTTTTAGTCAACATCACGATATTCTTTATATAGCTACGATATTATTTCTTTAATATAGAATCTGTAACTCAAGCTTTCTGTCCAATAACGTGTTGTAAAATAAAGTTTACATCAAATCAATGTTTACTCGAATTGCCGAAAAATTTATTTTCAACGTAATAAGGATTCAATCGACAAATTCTTATTTTTCTTAGCGTAAACTTTTATAAATATAGAGTAAGAAAGAAATGAATATATCTTAGATTCCTGACTTCTAAATATTGCGGAAAGAATAATAAATGAGGCGAATCGAGTGGGCAGAATAGAAAATCTTCCCCGGATTGCACTGCCATCTCGACTCTCGATTTATTGCATTAAAGATACGAGTACATTATGAATTGCTGCTCGATTCGCGTGGTAAACACTGAACAAAGAAAACAAATAAAGGAAAGAAAGGCTGCTATTGCGCAGCAGTGCGAGGTAAAACGAAGAGAGATGAATGCGTCGATCCGATTAAAAGTGGCGAAATCCTGCATGTGTATAATGAACGGAGAGAAAGAAAATGATGCGCGAGTTGATCGATGGTATGGCTTCGTAGTGAGCGAGTTTACCGTTTTAAAGGGAAACACCAATCAATGACGAAGTAAATAAAAAATAAAAAAAAATAAAAGAGATAAAAAAAAACACAGAGTAACAAAATATTATGTATACAATGTATACACATATGCAGCGTACGCGTATACATCTTAAGTCTTAAGGAATGCATAAATCTATAAATGCGAACGTGTAATAGATTAATAAAATTGTAATTATTATTACCACTTCTAGTATATCGTTATTTGTCCTTTGCATCCATATTCCATTTTTTATGTTATGCAATTAATTGCTTATAAAGTTCTTTTTTAAGATAACGTTTATTTGTCCAAAAGTTCTTAAAATTTATTACATGTAATTTTTATAACAATATAAAGTAAAACATATATTCTATTAAAAATAATTTTCGCATCATTAATAGAAAAATACAGAATTCATGAATAAAAAAACAATGCTTCTAAGAACCACTAATTTATAGTGAAGTTTAAGGCATATTTAAAAATTATCAGGTGCCTCTTTTAACAAAATTTAACATTTAAAATAGGCACTTGGAAAAAAAAATCACTAAAATCACTTAAATGTTTACAAAAATAACGTTACATCATCTACTTTGACAAGTTATACAAAAGTAACAATCGATAAAAAATAGTAAGAAAAATGTAAGTTTTCCCATAAAAAAAGATTTAAAAAAAGTAGATGATGCAGAATAAACCTTAATATTTTAAAAACAGTTAAAAAATTATTTTTAATTTTATAAAATTAAACAGATCGATTTCAAGAATTTTTGCTGCAACTAAGAAAAATTTTAAACTAAGAAATCTCAATATGGTAGTCGATCACATTTGTTTCACAAAATGAAAATATTTTGTAGATAATTATTTTCGACAGTAATATCATAATCTGACCGTGAATTGCCAATAATTTGTTTTTTTTTTCTTTTATTTTTAAAAGGCAAAAATATAGAAAAAAAAAGGTTGATAATCAATTTTACGTATAATGATGCAACCAGAATACATTGAAAACATTTATTTCAATTCGTGAAATAGTTAAGATCAACCTATTATTAAGAAATTTGCAGCAGCAATTAACAAGTTAAAATCGTCCGACTCTTTTCATCCTCCCTCCAAACGTCTATGACTTAGAACCTTTCTTAAGACACGCATTGAATGGAAGATCCAATAGCTGCGTCAGTACCAGTTCATCTCGTCTACGATTTTATTTTCACATACGGTTTTTAACGATTTTCAATGATTCAATGATTTTCAATTCATTATTTTGTTACCGAATTTAAGAATCCGAAAAATTCAGATTTTGTTCGCTGTGTTGAAAATACAGTAGAAATATAATAAAAGTTTTTACGCGGATTTTGATTCTTTAGGGACTGATAAAAAGTATTCTATAAATTATATGTAGACGGATATTCCTCTTTGTTACACAGTTTTAGTAAGAATCCGAGTCTCACTTAAATCATTCCCTTTTACAAAAATTAATCAGTGTACAAAAAAGGTTTTGACGTTACTGGCTAATTTAATATTCTACAGAGCCAATTTATCAACATGATAAAAAACCGAACAGTCAATCCCGAATCAACATTATTCTACGTCGAATGAATATATCAACAAGTAGCCTCGACTGCGAGCTTAATGAAACTGGTAGAAACAAGCTTCGCCGATTGGATCTCCGATCCTACAACACTCGCAAAAGCTTCGACTCTATCGGAACCTATTCCAGCACGAATACATAACTTGCGCGCGATCGCCAGATCGTCAGATATCGCGTCACCTTGCGACAAGCAGCACCGTTCAACCAACGATCGATGGGCCGCACTCTATCGCCCGCGACTTGGGCTGTTCCGACTGTTGCTGTTGCTGTTCCTGTTGCTGCTGCTCCTGTTGCTGCTGCTGCTGCTGCTGCTGCTCCTGCTGGGGTTTGGCTCAGGAGACGGAGCTGTGCCGGTGGTAGGAGTACTCGCGCACGTTCGCCAGGTCGGCTACGACGCAAGCGCTGAAAGCGCTTCGGCAGAGGTTCATGGGGCAGGCGTAGTACCACTTGTCGCTCGTCGCATCGTAGTACTCGACGCAACATATCGGTACCCTACCTGTATAATTTGGGCAGTTGGCTCTCTCTTAACCGAACAAATCAAATCGATGCCGCAAAGGACGTCGGCACGCGACACTTTGGCTTACCATTGTAGCCACCGATGACGAAAATCATATCATCGAGAACGGCGGTGGCGAAATTGCTTCGCGCGGTCAGCATGGGCTGCATCTCCTGCCACGTGTCCGACCGATTGGGATTGTACTTTTCACCTGCAAAGTCGACGCGTGAGAATGCGCGGTCCCGACAATCGATATCGTAAGTGCAGGCAAAGCTACGAGTACACAGGAGAGGAGCGACTAACAGGAGTTGAGGCGATCGTAGCCGTCGAATCCACCGATGGCGTAGAGCGAGTCGCGGAAGGCGACCAGGGAGACGGCGGTCCTTGGCACGTTCATGCGCTCGATCTCGCACCACTGATTCGTCTCGACGTAGTAGACCTCGACCGAGTTGAGGATGTAGTAGCCGTTGAAGCCACCCACGACGTAGACGCATCCGTTGAGGCTCGCCGCGCTCGCGTCGGACCGCTGCCAGTTCATCGGGGCTATCATCTCCCACTGGTTCGCCTCGGGGTCGTACCGCTCGCACGAGTTCATTCGGCTCAGTCCGTTGTTCCCGCCGAGCGCGTAGATTTTTCCACCTTTCGACGCGTTTACAGAATGGACAAACGATTATTAACTTTCGCCATGTACATTCGTATATATATATATATACAAAATTGCAATAAAAGATCAAAAAGAAATTGCAAATCTCTTTTGACCAGGGAACAAGAAATTCATCGACAGAATCAAGATCCTATATAATGCCCTGCGCGCGAGTTTTAACTCAATCAAAGTTGTCGCTCGGTATACATATATGTGTTTGTGTGTATATATATAGGTGCGCTGAACTCGGTGGAAAATTTGATCGCGCCACAGCCATTAGCCATTAGGCTGGAGTGCGGGAAAATCGAGTTAAACTCGGTGCGCCCACGTACCGTAAGTGCATACGCTGACGTAGGATCTGGCGCGGTGCATGCAGGCCTTCTCCCTCCACTCCTTCGTCACCGGGTTGAAGCAGCTGACCGTGTTGAAAAAGTGTTTCTTGCCGTCGTAGCCGCCGATCACGTAGATCAGATTGTTCAAAGTGCAGACTCCGTGGTAGGCGCGCGAGCACTGGTCCGTGTAAGGTGACAGGAACCACCTGTTGGCCCTGCGGTACGCATAAATACGCTAGCTTCGCTTCGGAGACTAATCGCTGTCGCTGTACTATATGAACCCTAGCTCTCTCCGCGTTATCGAGTCAATTCGTATAGCGCTTGTTTCGAGACAAATAGACAGAAGCGGTGGGAAGAATTTACGAAATCCTTAAATTTGTTAAAATACGACCAAGTAGATATAAAAAAAAAAATATTTTCTCAAGTTGTAGTCTAATCGATTCAGTAAAATCATCACTGATGGATAGAAAACTGTACGATATATAAGAAATAAAGTTTTCTTGTAATCTTTAAAAGCCATAAATGATACTCACCGAGTGTCATAAGTCTCGACAAAATTAGTAGGCGAACCAGAATTCCAACCGCCAATGGCGAAAAGGATCTCGGTAGGCACTCGGGGTCTTGTGAGCTCGTCATCGAGGTTCAGAGAATAAAAATAGTATGTTTTCGCCTTCAAAGAAGCATACATCGGCAACACGATATCCTTGCAATCATGTAATATACTTATACTATTAGATACATGTAATTTGTTTAAATAAACAACTGCCAAAAATGTACCAGTGAAAGTGGGAGCGGACAAAAGAAAAAAATTTCTTGCAAAATGCTTAACGGTATTAGGAACTCAACTACGCAGTCATTAATGTACAGAAAAAAAAAAGAGTAAAACTTTATCTTCGTGGTTCATATTCGGTTTAGTTGTCGTTAACAAGCACAAGAACAAAACGAAGACTATCCGCATCGCTCAAACTTTCCCTAATACAAGTACGAAAATTGGTCGTTGCGCCGCCGCATGCGGTGACTGCAAGTATACTTACTTGATTCTGGGCGAGGCTCCAAGTGAGCACGTTCTCGTTGAAGTACTTGGACCTCATGTAGCCGTAGCGCACGCATTTGAGCAGCCGCGGCAGATGAGCACTTCGCTCGGCCGTGTCGCGCGACTCCACCCACTGCTTGATCGCCTCCAAAACGAGCTCCTCGCTGCGCACGTTCAGCTCGTCGTCTCGCAGAATCTCTTCCAGTTCCTCGCAAGCTTCGCCGATGAAAGAAGAATAGGTACGAGACACGGGAGATTACACATATTTAGGTAGAGATCTGTTTTAAGCTCGTGTGCAGTTTAGAGCTAATTCGACGAGGTAACATTTATTTACCTAACTCCTTAAACTCTGCACTTTCCTGCAAGATAGACTTGAAATTTTGGCGGATGTACTTGCGCCCCCGTTTCTCGAGATCCCGACAAAAATAGTGCCATGCAAACTTGTAGATACCTGCATAGAAACGGTATACAGTAAACAATATATAGGTATAAACTGATTGGAATCATTGATAATGAGGCGCAAGGAGCGAGTGCAAAAGGCGTAAACACTTAAACAGAGCAAGAAGACTCACCGAGACAGTTGTCAGGCTTGAGCTCGTGGAGAAGAAACTGGCAGCAAAGCTGAACGACCCCGAGCATCTCGAAGCGATCGGCGAGCGGCAGGAGGCGCTGGACGTTCTCGGCGCTGACCCGGCAGCTTCCCGTGTAAGCGTAGTCGAGGATGAGGGAGAGATCGTCGCCGGGGACGTCGGGCACGTGCAGCTCGCGCGGCGCCTCGGCCTCGAGGCTCGGGTTCAGGTTGTTGGTGAAGACGGCCTTGAAGTACGGACTGACAGCCGAGAGGATGGCGCGGTGCACCGGGAAGAGGCGATCACCCGCGCACCGGATCGACCCGTCGCACAGCTGTTGATTCGACCTGTGCCGACGTCGGCGTACTCGTAATTTGATTACTTCTATCGAGATATAAGAAATAAACAAGATAGGAATGAGGACGAACCTGAGCTCGGACCAGACGCTGGGGAACTGCACGGGCACGTAATTGTCCGGCAAGCAGACGCATCGCTGCTTCTGCCTTCGGGTCGTCTGCCACTGCTGGTGTCGCTCGTTCCAGGAATGCTTGAGCGAGTGCCTGCTCGCACATCGCCTCTGGAATTTCATCGAATTTGACGAGGACGAAGAGAAGGCCGCGCCGCCTCCATCCTCCATCGTTCTCCAACGAGAAAGACGAGGCTGCACTATCGCATTTTCTTTTTGTGCCTTTTTTTATTTGTCATATCGTTCTTGGATTTATAGCGAGGCTAGTCGCTGCTCACCTTCGCTACCGGGATCAACGGATCCGCCGACTCTTGCTGCACCTCCTGGCTTTGCCTTTTCATAGGGACGATCGGGGAGTGATCAGCGATGCGATCGATCTTCCGTCACGGGATGGATTCCTTTCTTTTTTTGTTTAAGCTTTTACTTCTTCCTGCGAGCTGTTGCGGATGCTGTTATGCCCTCCGAGACGCTTGTTTGGAAATCTGACACGCAAGCTCGCTTCGCGCTCTTTTCTTTCGGGAAAGGGTGAAGCTGGCTGCAGCTCGTGAGGAGGTTAGGATGATAAATCGTTCCGCGTAAGCACGATAAACATTTGAAAATTTGAAAATCTGTTACTGCAGTTAACAGTAAGATATGTAGCCTATAGGTGTATATATAATATGTATATAGATATTCTTGGCACTTGAAAGGAAGAAATAAATATATCTATGCCGTTTCTGCAGTCTTTAACTTTAAGACTATTAATTTTAAGAGCAATAATTTGTGGGCAATTTGCAAGACGCTTCCCACTGCACCTACTTATACGCCACCTATAAAACTCTTACCAAAAAAAGAAAAATAGCTCCTCAAGGATATTCCTATACCACCTAATATATATCGATTGTTGCGACAGAACTTGCGAGTTGCGAGTATACCTATATATATCCGCTTTAAATGTAGTCTAACCTAATCTAACCTTGCCGTATATGAGATACATGTATATTACAGTTATGGCGTACACCACGTGTTGAAAGTATTATCGTACTGTTCATGTTGACGAAGCTTGTAAATTAAATTATTAAGTTTGTATCATTTTTATATAAGTTACAGTTCGAACTACCACAATGCCGAAATCAAAGAGAGATAAGAAAAGTAATGTCGGATTTCTTATTTCATTTATCATATTTCATCGAACCACACTTTAAAAGTGAGGTTAATATTTTGTTTGTGTAATGTAACTTGTTTAAATTTTAGTTTCTCTCACGAAAACTAGTAAGAAAGGTTTGGAGTTAAAGCAACAAATAATTCAAGATGTTCGAACCTGTGTGGAAAAATACAAAAACATTTTCTTGTTTTCTGTGGAAAATATGCGGAACAACAAATTAAAGGATCTAAGAGTTGAATGGAGAGGCAGTAGATTTTTCTTTGGAAAAAATAAAATTGTTGCACTTGCCTTAGGCAAAACAGCAGAAACAGAAGTTGTGGATGGTATTTCTAAACTTTCATCAGAACTGCAAGGACAGTGCGGATTATTTTTCACAAATGAAAGTAAAAAAAAGGTAAAAGTATTTTATGTCTGTATAAAAACGATTTTTTAAATAAAATAATTAATGAAACTAATTCAATTAATACGTGCTGTACAAAAATTAAATTTTAGGTTCTTGAATGGATGCAAACTTATGGAGAAGATGATTATGCACGCTCTGGATTTGTTACACCCGAAACAGTTGAATTGCCAGCTGGTCCGTTACCAGACTTCTCTCACAGTATAGAACCTCATTTAAGACAGTTAGGAATGCCTACTGCTTTAAAAAAAGGAGTCGTTACCCTCTTACAAGATTACACAGTTTGCGAAGAAGGACAAACTTTGACCCCAGAACAGGCCAGGATAGTTGTAAGTATTTTCAAATTCTGTAAACCTCTAATGCTAGGAACCGGTTGAGTATAGTTACCAATATTTACTGTTTCATATTCAACTCAAAAAATGTTAAAATAATAAAAAATGAACAAAAAAAGTATGAAATGATAAAAGTTGGTAACTATGCTGCTCCATCAGTTTCTTCAAGTACCTATCTTGCTTGAGTATATTTCACTGAAAGATCGTAGTTCAAAATTTTGATTACAATTCCTAGAAAATTTTTTGGATCATTTGAATCATTTTGAATTTTGAATTTTATATATAATAAATATTTATAACTTGAATAAAACTAAATTGATTCAAATTTAAATTAAAAAACTTACCAACAATTTATAATATTATTTTAACTTATAACATTTTTTTCAAATTCTTTTAGCTTCATGTTTTTTAGTTTTGTTTCAAATGTATTACAAGTTAATTGCACTAAATTTAAAACCTATTTTACCTAATTATATCTATAAAAAAATTAAATTTTTATTAAGTAAAACTAAAATATCTTTTGAAACATATGAATTTTTAAGTGAAATTTTTAAATTATAAAAATAATAAATTTTTATTTTTAATCCAAATAGAAACTTTTGGGAAGAACTTTGGCCACATTTAAATTGACTCCCCTTGGAATTTTCACAAAAAAACAAGGGTACACGAAAGTTGAAGCTGAAACCAATGGCAACACAGAAGAAACTGATACAATGGAAGAATAGTTATCTTATAATTTTTTTCTAAGAACTTACAAATGAATATTTTGTATAAAGTATTGCTTATAATAGGATTAAGAAATTGTGTTACTTGAAGACTGTTCATATGTGTGAGTCGTTGAACTGAGGAAGACAATAACAAAGTGTATAGGAACTGAATTTTTTTTATTTATAAAAAAGAATATTGGTACTTGTAAAAAAGAAAAAGGAATAATAGAGCTAAAACAATAACAAAATTTCTTGCTTCTTTTCTAAGCGAAAAACGATCAACGCTTTGCGAAAAAATTCCTATTGTACACCGCTTAAAGTTTACATAACTACAGAGTACTTAATTATAGTTGATACGAATCCTAGGAACGAATTTTCTGCTACGATTACAAGACCTCATAGGCTCGCTGATGCTTTGCCACGTAAAACGACTAGGTACTAAAAAAGCACTGCCTTAAGGTAACTCAAATAATTAATTCAATCAGTGAAAGTAATAAAATCATAATAAGGTAAATAACATGTTTTTTTAGACTAACTCTGTTGCAGTGCTGCTCTTAGTTATTTTAATCGTTTAATTCATTTAGGTCTGAGAACCTAGCAAATATAATCCTAGTTCTCTCTCAGCAAAACTTCTCTTTGGTACAACATTTCGTTATTCCATCAATCCATTGGGATTTGCTTGAGAATTGTGTTTCGCAGATTCGTACAGAAAAACAAAAACAAATCAAGTGGAGCCTACAGACTTAATTATCATTTACAGCATGTAATCTTTTTTTAAATCGTTTCTATAAATTTATGACCGTTTCTAAATTAGTATACAATTTTTGTTATAAATAATATATTTTATACATATATTTTACGATGCTCGATTTTCTTGATCTTTTTATGTGAAAATAATTTTTATCTAAATTTTTTTAAATATATAAAGCCAAAATCAATTGAATATAAGTACATGACACTGCAATATTTAATTTAGTAACTAAATCAAGAAAACTGCGCATTAAAGAGTCATAAAACAACACTAACTTTCATAAAAATAGACAAAAATAAATAAATAGTTTACTTTCACTCCGTGATACAAAAACAAATAAATCAATACAAAAATTTAATGATTGTTAAAATATGGATATTAGAAATGATTCGACTATAGGTTTCGCTTAATATACAATAATAGACGATACAGAGCGGTAACGGTCGGAAGTTTAAATACATATACATATTCAACTACTTAAAAAATATTAAAAATATATCTCATCGAAGATTAATATTTACCACCGTCCCAAGAAATAGACACTTTGGAATGCTACCGCGCGAAAGAGAAAAAACATGATGATATCTGTGAAAGAGAGAGCATTGGTAATTGTCTTCTTGTTAAATATACATATATAGCGATTCGATTTATTATCGAGCTCGAGGTAATAATAAGCTCCCTCGTATTTTGCGCATTGTTTTATCACAATCTTAATTTAATCAAGCTCAACACAATTGTTGCTTTTTCATCAGAATTTTTTTCTTTTTTTTTTCATAATTATTACTTTTTCATACGCTTTACTAATTCAGCAACTACTTAGACATGACGTATATATATATATATCTATATTATCAAGTACGAAACGTTACACATAAAGTCGATTCGTCAATCACTGACCGAGACTAGAATCTTTCAATCGTCACATACACAGGCAGAAAGAAAAAACAGTTACACACGCGCTCATCAATTCTGGATGCTTCTATCTATTGGTAATACTTAATATTATTTATCACGTGTACGATTGCCAAAAAAAGAACAAAAACAAGAACGGCAGACAAAATAGATTGACGAGATAACAACAAAGGCAATTTTGCTCTCCGTCCATATTAAGCTATTATTTCATCCATCAAGTTATTATTTTTTACTACTTCCGCTGGTGTAAGTAGAATCAACTTTTGAGAGAATATAATATATACTGTTTTGCTTAAAAAAATTTGTCGAACCTCGGAGAGTCTACCACGATTACTGTTTCGATGCATTCGTTTTTACTGAATCCATTTTCTTCTTGCTTTGCATGTGCCATTAAGCCTTAAAAGTTACGTTATACAATGTTCTGAAGTACAAAAGTCTGCGCAATGTCTACATATCGACGAGTCGTTGTCGTCTTAATTTTGCACGGCAAGCATCTCGAGTTTCAGCAGTTCCTGAATGGGTTCACGCCAGTAGGAGAAATTGCTGAACTCATCGGCAGCGTCCTCACGCAACGCCGGGAATAGGTGATCCACTATGTAGCTCATGTTTGAGTATCTAAAAAGAAACAGAGTAGTTCTGAGTCACTGATATTACGTATATTGGTATTAAACCGAATTTTATCTCGAGATTTAAGTTTATTGACCAGAATTACATTGTGATATTTATCATTAAATTTTGTTAAAGTGTTTAATTCACAGTCAAAAAAGAAATTTTTCTCTGAGTTGGTGCGTAAGAATTTCATAGAAAGTGGAGTCTTTTCAAGTTCTTATATTTATCAAAAATTTATATATAGCATACAATCGAAAACCATTGGGTACTATTTATATAGCTTTCAGTTTTACAGTTAAATAAAAAACATGAATAGAAAATTCACTATAATCATGAGATAATATTCGGTATTTTTTAATATGGTTAAACATGTTAATGTTTATGAAACAGCATTGCATATACATTATATAAGCACATTAGTGTCCAATCAGATTGTTTTTTGTTAAACGATGATAGTTTCGAGTTTTAGAAGAATCTTTGACTAGACTAAACTATCTGTTTTGATATTAAAGGTACTCTTTTTCAAAGAGCTTTGGATGAAGAATATTTTAGCAGAAAATTTGAAGCTACAGACATTTTCAAATGAGACCTGGACAGAGTCACAGAACACATATAAGAAGCAGCTCATGAATAAAAAATCATTTATGTACAGAACAAACATTCATTTACGTATGCACAAATTATTCGTTCATTCTGATGGAAATTGTTTAAATTCAACATTCAAGCACAAATAAATTAAAATGAAATTAATGAGAATCAATACGACATTTCTAAATATTAATATAAATTTGTTTTCATAATGAATTTTTATAATGTAATTTTTAATGCTCACTACTCACATTTAATTGTGTTTGAAGAAAGCATTATAAACTACGTTTATAAAAATATCAATGTACAAAACTATATAATTTATAAAAATATTATGATTCTGAACTGTCGACTATGATTCTAGATATTAAAGAAAAATGGAATTGAGATTAATGATCAATGAAACAAATTTTTTCGATCATTTGGGAACTCTAACGTACGGTCATGGGCACAATGATGTTGGAATATACTGTAGTTGTTTTGGCAGCGGTGGGAACAAGTCGTCCACAATATTACTCTGAGAAAAGTAACTGTAATCATATAAAAATAAACTTGTTGATCAAGAGACAACTGTGTAATCTTCGCTCAACGAAAAATGTGAGTATAATCACTCGTCTTTGAAATTTCATTTGAATAAGCCTGTGACGTTTAATAAGACAAACGCCTAACACGCCTAATGTATACTATATTGTATATTGTACTAATAACTAAAAAAATACTGTAACAATCAAAACTTTTTATGGTAAGTGAAAGTGTGAAGTGTTGTAGGACTGAAATCGTATAGATAATTATATTCAAATTACTTTTTTGAAAAATTTAAATTGTTCCAGTATATATCGGAAATTTGACATATAGATTGATTTTATACTTACGATGATTGGAAAGTTTGAGTCAGTTCATGTTTCAATTCTCCACGATGATTAATGGTAAAGATGCGAGTGGTGGGGATTCCTACTGCTCTGTAAGCCCATACATCCTAAAAACAGGAAAAATAAAAGCAATGTTAAGCTGTACTTTTATACAAAACAAAGTAATGTTTATGAAATGAAAAAAAAAAAAAATATTAAAATGCTTACATTTATACGATTTCCATATCCAGCATAGAAGGGCTGAGAAGCTTCTGGGAAAAGTGCCTTGATATCGCTCAAGCAAGAAATTTTGAACTCTTCGGGTTTCTTCTCAATTACTTCACGATGAAATGCAGATATTAAACTTGTGGGATTCAATAAAAGTGGACCATCAGGTAACGACAGATCGCCCTGCTTTATACTTTTTAAATACTCTCTTGTTACTCTTGCTTGACCAATTGCTCTAGCCGACAGATATAATAGTTTATAACCATTGTTCTTGATTTTGGTGAAAAGCTGAGCAACACCAGACTGAGCCCAGTCTTTTCCGACGATAGGCAGAATGTGACCGAGCACATCAGATTTGGTAATCGTGCCGTCAATATCTGAAATTACAATCTTGTCGTCCCAACGCCATTTATAGATAAAACATTTGCAGCGCGTTGTGCCTTGATAAGCTGTTGTCACACTGAAAACTACTTCATTCACTCCTTCTTTAAGATCCAAACTGGCCTGAGCGTAATAAAAAGATTGATTTAATTCAAATGAAAATTTTCAGCAAACAATTCATTATATATTTATACTTATAAACAATGATGGCTTACAATTTGTTCAGACGAAAGCCTAAGGGTTTTCCTATAATTCTGCGTGCCCTCATGGTGTGGCCTCTTAGGCATCGGTGTAGCTGCTGAAGTCGCCGACAGACTATTCGGATCGAGAATGGGAATGTCAATGCCACCAATACTACGACCGCGATCTTCGTCTGAATCTTCGTTACCGGCGTTGTAACCTTCACGATCGTTTTCTTTCGGCATGATAACTGTTGCTGTGGCTACCTCAGACTTGTCCTCAATTGCATCGCTGAAACTTACGAGCGACTGGCTTGTTCCTAGGCTTTCCAAACTGTTTGTCATTTCTGAGGTACGTTCGTCGTTTATCATATCCCTGACACTGTCCTCGCTATGAATAAAATGATACATCTATTATTTACCAAATGCATTGATCATTTTTTTGTAAATTGATTTTGAAATCATAAGTGAAAATTAATTATTTTTTACTCAGTGAAGAATGTAATTATAGTATTTTGATTTTAATGTCTTTAGAGAAGAGATGAGATCTTACCTCGTAACTATAATATTCTTAGTCTCCATACTTTCATCTTTACGAATGACAACAGTTTCATTGTCATTCATTTCAACTGGAGTCATGGCTGAAATGTCGTCGGCTGCAAATAGAAAACAGAGCTTAGTAAAATTACTATTTTTATTATTATTATTTTTTAACATATACAAAAATGTCAATTATCCACTTACTTTTGTTAAAATTGGAACTGGGTGATTTTTTCGGGGGCTGACTGGATCTCCTCCACGAGAACCATGAACTGTATCCACCACCGCCAGCGTTTCTTCCTTCGTCAACCTTAGCGTCGCTGGATCTTTTCTTATCATCGTACAAAGATGAAACCACAGTGCGTGGTAGATAACGTTGAAACGAGGCGTAAGTCATGACAACGGTACAACCGGTAACCCAGTCATAGAATTTCCCATTTATTTTAATTACAAGGTTGGGATTACCATAGAGTTTAGGATCAGCGCAAATATCCTCGTAACGTAGTGCATGGCGTTGAAACAACTCGTCGCTTGGTTCGTGATGCTCGTTGGCATCTAGACCGCCACACAGTGAAAATGAAACGTCGAGATTGGGCTCAAAATGTTTTGAAGATTCGTCAAAATCGCTGTCCAATGATTTGGGACCACCAATTGCACCTTCCACGCTATTAGGACTTTGAGGCAATGATGGACCATTGCCCGATTCCGCATCTTCTTCATCGCCAGTTTTTTCTGAATATCGATAATTTGTGGTTTAGAAATTAATTTAGTACTGTTAATCGTAAAATGAGTGTGTGTTAGTGCAGGCTTCTAAATGTATTTCTGATGAAGGTTCAAATTTTACATGAAAATTTCAGTTCTAGTATAATTCAATTAATTATAAATACAAATACTCAATAGCTGAAACTATTCTTAACTTTTAAATTAAGTTGATATCAAAATTTCGCTAAAATAGTCAATATTTAAAGAGCAATATTTTATTTAATTACTGTTATAAAAATCATCAGAAACACATTAAAAAATGATACCTATAGTTATTACAAGTGATAATGATACTTAATTATTATGAATAATTCAGCTAAATTTCTCTTTCAAAGTTTCGTTTAAAATTCGTGAAATAAATAATTTAATATTAATTTTTAATGATTTTAATTAGTTCTAAAGATTTAAATATGCCTTTTAACTCTCCTATAATAAGTGACAAGTTCACTCGTCAGATAGAACTAGATTTTGTACAAGTGACATTATTTAATAAGACCTTGTGTTTTATATTTTTTTTATAAAATAACTCAAATTAAAGCTAACGACTTGCAATACAAAATAGTCCGAATGAGAAAATTAAATTTAGAAATTTTATAAGTACCTTAATATTAATTCCGTTTATCACAATTGTGCGTTTTTTTAATATTATTTAACGTCGTTCTATTTATACTCCTACTCGGTGCTAATCAGCGACGGAGGTCTGCGGTGTGTTTGTATATAAAGCACATGGATTATATTTTACAGAGGTGTTTGTGTCAATCGACCGAAACTTAGGCTCGAACCCGGGACCTCCGGATTACGAGCTCTTCGTTCTGCCGATCGATCGAGCCACCCGCGTAGACCCCACATGTGCGTTCATAAACAAGTTATACACTATTGAAACGATTAAATCAGGAAAACCGCTGATGCAGCGGGATTAATTCATGATTGTCGAATGAATAAATTAAATGAACAATACGCAGACCTCAGATACTTAAAATATTTCAAAAAACTAATATGCAAGTACATTAAAATAATTAATTTAAAGTTAGATGATCTTTGCATTTATCAAGTATTATCCCGTAAATTAAATGAATGATTGAATGATTAAAGAAAAGTGATAAGCTCGAATGGAAAAAACAGCATACCAAACTAAGAAAAGGAAAGTGTAACTGTAGCCTCTAAATTGTGTGAAGCACCAAAGCAATGGCAAAGTTGATACCTTTCGTAACGTTACCTCCCGGGCCACGATGGGAAGAGGGAAAATACAAAGCCGCGACCTCTGGGTCCAGCTCATCCGCATTGAGATCGCTCAAATAAATGCCTTCCGATTCCGGGTTGTGTCTCACGCGCGACGTTTTCTTCATGAACGAGAACATTCCTCCAAGCATGGACCGACGTGCTTCAGCCGCTATGTTATATAGGTTCAATTACAAGCGGTTAGTTCGTGGATATGTGACCATGGTTTTGTGGGCAATTTATAAATTAATGTAATCGATAATAGGTCACAGCACTCTGATAACATGGTTACGCATGTGTAATCTACTTTATTTGTTATCAGTACAATGAAAGGAATAAGTGATATTCTATTATATTCTGTAAAAGCTGCGAGAAAAATGTGATAATGGTACAATGAGACGATAAAGAAAAGATAGTGTTTTATGACGTTATATAGATGACTTTTTTAACGCCCAAAAATAAAAAAACTCCTTTTTGACTCAAAAAAAAATGATCAAATTAAAAAATGATATTTATCTATTTTAAACACAAAATTGATTTTTTTTCTTGTAATTCTTATCGAAAAAAGTAAGGTTATACTATTTTAGGATATACGTACTTTCATTGCCAGTATTGGATGCATCTGCAGGATGTAAAGACACTCCAAGGATATTATCTCCCTCATGTGGAGGACTAGGTAACTCTCCCCATTTCCAACTTTGCCCATGGGTCTTGTCAGTTTCACCTACGTTATTTTCGTGTGTAATTTTTTGCACCTCAAATTCAGTATCAGACTGTACTGGAGAACTGGGTCTAGATTGTTTATTCCTAAAGACGATTTGAATCGAAATAATATAAATAAAAATATTAATGATAGAAGAAAATTATATTTTTACGTTTAACAGAGAACTTACTTTGCTGTTACTTCAGTATCACTGAAGAAGTGGAAATCAGTTGACACATGAGTTACATTTATCTGATTTAAATGTTCATCTTCAGGAATGTTTTTGATTTCATCTTTTGGTGTAGATTTTGAGACCTATCAAAACATTTTTTGTTATTATAAATATTAGATCAAGACAGCAAAAGATTTATTAGATTAAATAAAATAGTTCAAATACTTACAGATTCATCCAAACCTATTTTCTCTGATTCAGTGGGAACAGATTCAGTACTTTTTGATTGACCAATATTACTACTACTAGTCTCAGAGCTATTATTCGCATTAACACTGATTTTCCTTTGAGCACTTTTTCTCTTCATGATGCTCTTTCGCTTACGTTTTCTCTTAGAGCTACTGCCAGTCTTAACTTCATCAGCAGTAGATTCATCCTTTGAATTTCGTTTAGTAGATGAAGATGACGAGGACGTTGATAATGGTATGTGAACACTGGTTGAGTCTTCGTTTGATTTCTCCTTAACTTCGTATTGATGATTACGGGGATTTTCCACAATAGGACGAAAATCATTCTTTACTACGCTGATTTTGCGAATTCTCTCAGTTGAAGTAACAGCGACAAAAGATTTGGGATTTGAAACAATAGGCGCAGATTTCGGTTTTTCGTCTTGATTCAGGTTATCCATGTCGAAAATTTCTTCATCATCATTAAAACGCGATATTTTGTCCTTGTCCTCATCGTCATCTTCCTCTTCTTCCTCGGCTTCTTCCTCTTCATCCTCAGCTGTTTCGTCTCGATTAGCCTGAACATAAAGAATAACATTAGGTAATTGGTCACTCAATTGGTATTTCTATAAAACTAAAAATTTTTGTGTCAAGTTACTCAAGTGCTTTGTGTCAAGTTAATAAAAAGCTATTTTTATGCAGAGAAATGTATCACTCTAGTTAATTTGGAAAATTGCCCACGACTATCTTTCGTCGTTATTGCTGAAGAAAATTGTTAGATAACACCAAACATTGTAAAAATAAAATGCAACTAATATTTATATTGCATAATTTTATGTGATTTTCACCTATAAAACATCTACAAACTAAAAGCTAAATTGATATTTTTTGCGATTTTCAAATATACTTACAGCTTTTTTTGGTGAATATTGAGCATCCTTTGGCTTCCAATCAGTCAACAATGCTTTTTCAAATCTTTGTCTCTGTTCTGCAGGTAACTCTGGAAAGTTTTCTTTAAAAAGTCTCTCTTTATCTTCAGTTTTAAGAGCTGAATACTGCTCGCTTATCATTCGTTGCTTTTGCACAGTTGAAATAGTTCCATAGTACTCGTGGAATATTTTATCTCTCTCCTGAGAAGTCAGAGAAGCTATTTGAAGCCATTTTTCTCGTTGGTCTAAAGGAAGATCAGAAAAGTGTTCTATCAAGAAATTCTCTCTTTGGTCTGGTGGTAGAGCAGACATTTGCTCCCATTTTTCTCGTTCAATTGACATAACCGAGTCTCTGAGAATTTTCTCATGCTGCTCTTGAGGTAGATCGGAAAGAACATTAAATCTACTGAAAAGAAAATATGTGTTAAAGCAATTAGTATCAAAATATATTATTAAATTATGAATGATGTCAAATGAACTTTACCTTCTATTATTAGGAAAACAATCATCATCATTAGGAATAGGTGAACATGCCAAGTGTGGTGGAATCTCAATGGGATCAATGGGATAGCCATCTGATCCTTGTACTTCTTCAACAAAGAAAGCCTCACCAGAATCACCGAGTTTCATATGAATTTGTCTTGGTTCTGAATTTATTTCAATATCAACCTAGAACATGAAATATATAAGTATTAATATTGCATTTTATGCCACATAAACAAAATAAATATTAAAGTTCTTCAATTTAGAATTCTTAAAATAAATATTTAACTGATAAATAATATTTAATTTAAGGCTTTTTAGATTTGATTATATTGAAAATACTAAAGCCAAAAGGTATATTTCTTATAAATAATATTAATGCTGAATAAATTAACTTATACTAACAACTTTTTCTCTGGAGCGTAGTACACCAAGTTTTCCAAAGCGAACATGAAATGGTGAACATGTGAACGAGCCATCGGGCTGCTGTACAACCACAACATCAATGGCTCCGGTAAGAGTTGCAGCATTGATCTCATTGTAGAAATCACGAAAATTACTAATAAATTTGCCAATATAATTCATGCTGTACATCTTGAAATAATCTAACCCCCCAAACTCTCAAATCCTTGGCCCTCGTTGGCCCGAAGAACAGTTAGGTATGGTCTCAAGGCCACACTCTCCGGTGTGCACAGGTGTCTATAGTTGCCGTGTCCACTCACCTACAAATGACACAAAGTAAATTAAATTATTCACTGTTAAGTCTTCCCACTAACCCTTTTAAAATTTAAAAGAAGATATTGCTTTGTTTTACATCAGATAAATTTTATCTAAGAGTAGTCTAAATTATATCATTTACATTCAACAACTAGAGTAAAAAAAATAGTATAAATAATGCATACTTGAAAAATAAGAGAACACATAATTTATCGATTTTTTACTTAGACACTAAACGGGACTTATAATACCATTCATTGTTTTTCAAAAATGATAAAAGGAAAGCCTCAGTTCAGTCACGAAATTTTCGAACTGTTATCGTCATCGCGAGTCTTCTAAAAAAGCGTGAATCATCCCGTAGTTTCTATACTCTCCAAAACTTTTATCAAATCGACGGTTCTCGACTCCGAAAATTCTGACATGCGCAACTCGTTGCACATACTCAGCGACACACTTTCAGCCCTTTAAAAAAAAAGACCTTAGAATTAAGGTTAGAAAACCATTATCCCATCGAATGTTAAAAACCCTCAGATCATCGAACAAATGTAAAACGTTTATAAACAAGTGGGAGATATCAATACAAAACTGAAAGTACACGTCAGTGTAGAAGGGGCAGCTACTCTCCTTCTCCTTTGCAGGCCACCTCGAATAATATAAAGGAGAACCTTGGGTTTTTCCCCTCTACTCTGTAACATGTAACATGCGAAAATGGCTCTGCGCGAGAGCTGTACACCTGTCTTTCACCTCTCTCTTATGGCGATAAAAAGAGAAAAGAAAATGTGTTGCATGCAAAACTATGGATAGGTATATGTATGCCGCACGTATTTAATCGATCGAACAGCTGAAAGACACTCGGACAGAGCAGTCTGCAGGCAGAGAGACCCGCAGTAATGCGAAACCATAGCTGCACGAACAACCGCGACTATTCGGGACTGTTAAAATTATTCGTTCTTATTCGAATTTAATGGGTACCCACCTCTTTGTTGTACACCTAAAGATCAAACTGTATACCTGGTAAGCGCCCAGTTCTCTGAGTGCGCGCACCGACCTTCCACGAACGTTCGCTGCCGAACGCCGACTGATGGACGATTTTTTTTCGCAACTGCGACCGCGACTCGGAGCAGTCGGAGCCCGCGGAGGAGGGAGGAAGAGAGGAAACTTACAATACCAATATAAGCTGTATACGACAGCTACGACCACATGGTTGTGGTGCGCACACGCGCGCATTGCCAGCTGCTTTATTCGCTCTATCGCTCTTTCTCGTTAATCGGAGCTGTTTTTACGTGGTTTAAGTATACGTTTTATCGTACACTATGTTTATCATACCCGTACAATTTTACTGCTATACTTATAAGAACCTTTCGCTATTTTCTCAGTTTCGACTAGTTCCCATTTTTCCTATTCTATAGGGATCTCTGCGGCTTTTCAAATCGCATATTAACTGGTAAACAAATGTAAATGATGTTGTTTACTCTTATTTTGTCATTTAAAATTGTTATTCTAGCTGGCAAATCCATATTCGTAATTTACTGCAGTTATTTAAAGAAGCAGACATATTCCTTGTAATTTTCCTTTCATAAAAGTTTTTCTATTTTTTACACTCTCTTATAGGTATACCTACTTATATTCATCAAATTATATCGAATTGATGTCTTATAACTACCAGCTATTTGATTTTCCTTAAGATGATATAAAATACTAAATAATTAATTAAATTCTAAACGGTTTTAAGTGAGGTGAAAATCTAATATAAGTGCAAATATAAAGAGAATACTTTTTAAATTTTTTAACATAATATAGGAACTACAAGTTTTACGAGTGCGAGTCTTTACGAGTAAAATAGTTCAACTTTATTGACGTGCCGGCTTTTCAAGTGTTAGGACAACGCTCTTCTATCGTAAGCAAGCATTTCTAAGATCTGAAAGAAATCTTTTGGCTCAAGTATTTTTTGTACATCTTAGAAAGTCATTTCTTCGACTGATCTAAATATTTTCAAGTGGAATTTTTTCTCGAAAAGACCGACACTTGCAGTTCTATTTCCGTTTTCGAAAAACCTTGAGCATCAACAAAAAATCAGCCTTCTTCGTATTTACTACTGTGTATTATATGGTAATAGATAATAATAGATACGCATGTTGATTGTAATTTATAAGACTGTAAGACCGACAAAAATGTACTTATCAACTTTTAATTTTGCTTCTTTTTTAATTAAATTATTTACGTATAATAGATAATATAACTTATAGGTAATGCTAGCTGATCATATCGTCGTAAAACAGCGATTTTAAAAACTGCTAGAACTTTTTTGATTTCCAGTAAATTTATATTAATTTGATACAAGAGATTAAAATGAATAGATGAATTGATTAAACTATCAGAGAATCAAGAAATTATGTGTATTAGTATAAGTACTAAATATTTAAGATGCTACTTTATTACAATTTCGTCAAATGCAATAATCGGTTAGGTAGGAATCTTTCCGACCATAGCACACATCCTTTTGTACTACTAAATTGATACCGCTGAATCTAAAGCTTAGCGAAAGATGTACATTGCATAAAGCAGTTAAACTTTATTTCCTCAAGCATTAAACGATAAAGCGTTACATAACTTTACGTGAAATTAAATGCATACTAAGGATTTGCAATTCGCCAACTATGAATGATGCATGAAATTTATCAATAGTTCATTGCACGCATGTATAACTCGTTTACAAAACCAGAAGCTGCTTGGAATTAAGAGTTACTGTCCTCAAGACAGCTTGGGGAAACAAATTCGTATTTTTTGGGAAATATTCGAAATAGTTGCTCATACCTCAATAAAATTCCTCAAATAATTTTATTCTTATTTAAACATTGTCTGTACTTATAAATTAATTGCAGCTGCAATATAGTCTTCTACATAATTCTAAATTTTCTAAATGAAATACTTTTGATTATATGAAGCCACTCAAAAATATTCTAAATTTAATTCCAAACTCATCTTCAGATTTCGAAATATTTAAAAGAATTAAGTATATCTTACTCTGAAGTTGTATAAGCACAGAAGTCAAAACTCATCCTTATAGTGGTTTTACTAAGGAGCATAAGTACACCACAGTGTTTTATATTCCACACACTAAACCAAGTGAAAATAACTTTAGTTCTGAAAAAAAATCTTCATCTAAACCGCACCTAGACAGTATTATATCGCAACTCCGACACGTCTCAAAGTTCAAGTGCAGCGGCAAAAGTCAAGTGCACGAACTGAACTTTTCACTCTCCGAGTATAGCAGCGCGTCACGCGCGTCTGGTACACATATATAAGTATATATTAATAACGTAGTTACATTGCCAAATCGGATTCCACGTATTTAGTGGCGGTGGGGATAGGTATACTCGGCCAGCATAACCTGGCTGTGCTCCTATATCGGCGTCTCTCGCGATCTCCGAGCGTAAACTGAAGACCACGCGAGGGAGACGAAACTTTTATGCTCGCGCTGCGACGATGTGTCAATGGAAATTGAGAAGCAAGCGGTGACTCGCTGCTACACCACGCGTGCACGCAAATATACGTATACCTACTATGTGTTATATATATGTTCGATTTTAGTTGTCAGTTTCAGCTCAAGAGACAGAGAGACAGAGAGAGAGAGAGAAAATAGGAAGTTTCAAAGCAATATTGACTGCCAAAGTTACGTACATGCACGTATATCTCGTATATTTGTATGCGGATTGAGAGTAATATATAGAACAGAACGGATGGAAGAGGTGGAGGGAAAATGTCATAGCGAGCTTCCGGCGTGGGAAGGATGATTCGATTCTATTAATTGGCTAGCAAAAGAAAGGAGCAAATGATTCAGGTATTTTTTTTTATATACATTGATAAGTACTGATTTCATGTACGTTATCTAGATATAAAGTGCAAATATTTAAATTGTTTCCTTTTTTTTATTTTAAACTCTTGATTAAGAATTTATCATCATAATATCATATGAGTATGTAAACTTATCGTAAGATTATAAGTTTAGTCCAGACTGATATAGCTTGAATCTTTTATGATTCCATTTAAAGCATTTTTTTCTAGCTAGTTCTCTTGGTCAGCTGAAAAATTCAGTTCCGGAAGTGTATATAGGAGAAATAATTATTTGTAATGTATCTAAGTACTAGTTCGAAGACTATTTCCACACGTCACTGAACATTATTGACCTTTATCTCTTAATGACACTGAACAACAGGTATGCAAATTAAATCTATTCGGCATTCGGAATAATCGTGTTTAAAATCACTCTAAGATACTTTAATCACTGAAATGTTGATAGCAAACACATAAAACTCTTAAGCCGTTTTTGTTTATGCGATCCGAAGAATAATTTTAATATTTACTGACTGCTTTTTAAAAATTTCACACATCTAAAACACAAATACACGCAAAGATATATTAATTTAACTTTTCTTATGAGCATAAAGTTTGAGGATCAAAAAGTAAAATTATTTAACGTCCGAACGCTTTTGTAAAACAATATTTTCTTGAAGATATAAACTGCAGGGGAGAAATAACTATAGTTGTCACAACTGATAACCCAAGTACTTATTACTTATGAATCTAAAAATATAATGCGTAACAAAATATCTAACGATATATTTTGAATAAAAGTGATTAAAATAATTTGAAATTATGCAAAAAACTAAAGTTTTTACTGAGGACAAAAATAATTTAATTTTGAACATGGATAGTAGTTACATGACAAGGAGAACTTTTAGAAATTTTAAAGATTCAAGAAATTCCGTTCGTATAAATAAGAAGCCAATCTTAAACTTTCAAAATTTAAATTATTGTAGTTATAGTAAAGTTTCTTTTCTGTATTATTACAATTTCAACTAGTTACGCGTTACCTATACTTCAGGATCGTTAAAATTATGTAAGAAATTTAAACATATACGAAAATAATATTGGGACGTGGATTGCCGAGAAGCTAATCAGAGTGCAGAAGGAACATTTTATAGGGACAGGTAGAAGCAGAGGAAAAGAGTTTACAATAGTAGCTAAATATAGGCTAGGAGGGATGGGGACGGGAGCAAGTACTGGTTAAAAGAGGAAAAGAGGAGGTGCAGACTATGTGAAACAGAGGAGGAAACCATGGAACACGTTTTCAAGGACTGTGAAATTACAGGAAAGAAAGACTGTTGGGAAAAAATTTGGAAAGAGGGAGAAAAATACAGGGCAATAATGTACGGGATAGAATGGAAAAGAAGAAGAAAAAAAGAAGAAATAGAAAGGAGGCAGATAAGCGAAGCAAAAGACGCGGCGAGGCAAGGAACTGAAAATTGAAAAGTCGAAAATTCAATAAGAGTATAAGAAAGAAGAAAGTATATCTGGAATAGGGAGAGGAATGAGTCAGAAAAGAATGAAGAGGGAAAAGAATAGGAAAGAAGAAATGAAGAAGGAAGAAAGAAGAAAAGTGTGAAAATAAAAAAGGTATAAAGTTATTAAAAAGACACTATCGTTTTTACAAGAAAATTAGAATATAAGATGTAAATCAAATGAAAATCAAATGATATAAGAAAATAATTTGACTCTGATGTAAGTAATCGAATTTGAAAATAATTTAAAGAACCTCTACGTACATTGAACACGTTATAGATATTTTATTTATCTTTGAAACTTCGTCGATATCTCATTTTCGATGATTCAGGGAAACTGAGATAATGATTTATGTATTTTATCGTGAAATGATTCTGTTATTTTCTGTTTCCATCGATAACTAGTGAATTATGTAATGATTAATGAACTCCAAAAATAAAAGGCTTGTATTGCTAAATTAGTCAATTGTAAAAGCTGAAAAATTGGAAAAATGTCACTAGAATTAACATCAGCTTAAAATAATTGAGATTTATAATTTAAGTTTTAGTTACAGAGTCAAAGATAAAGTAAGTAGGTACTCTAAAACCGCGAAAAACAATTCGTCGATATTAATAGTTGCACTTTACATTGTTCGAAACATCGTTTTGAATAGGATCCAACGATTTGATGAATGAAAACATATTTATATAACCACCAGTGAGTAAAGAATCGTGTATAGTAAGTATTTACAAGTTGAAACTACGACACCTTTTATATTCAAAACAAAAAAATAACACTTAATCTAGCAATATTGTTCGCGCATCACGAGTGCTTTGTATGAAAAATATCAATACTGTAACAAACACCTTTTACAATCCAAAGGAAAGCATGAGCGATTCCTACCAGCAAATCGATTTCGCAATATTCGCGGCAAAAAACTAACTTTTATCGAAGGTTTTCGCGTACACACGCAGCAGCGTAGGCGGCGAATGAGAGTAAAAAAAAAATAATTAGCAGCAGTTGTTTTTCACTTTCGTGCTCGTGCGTCGCATCTAATTCGCCATCACGAGCGACGAGCGGGGCTTTGTCACGCGTAACTTAACGTACGCGTATACGCGAATTCCGCTAAACACGCAGCGCCGCCACGACACGGGACTCGCCATTATTATTGCGCTTTACACACGTATCGTACATATACAAGTATCGCCCGAGAATAATAACAACAGAGTTATATCTTTGCGGAGTGTCTCGCGCCGCTTATTTGGCAGTGCGCAACAAGTAAATAGCCGCACGAGGAAAAAACATCTCGTACTTGTTTATGATTAAGTTGGAATTGCGCGGTTTTTGTTTTGCTTCTTCACCTTTTTCGAGAGAAGAGATTTTTTTTATTACTTAATTGCTGAATTTGGAATTTTGCCATGAATTTATCGATATAGTGTATTTTTTTTTGGGTATTTCAATGATTTATTGTCTTTACTATAAATTTAAATTGATTTATGCAATGTTTTTCTTAATTGGCGTAAGAATACATTAAATTTGGCATTGAATTTGAATCTTGAACTATTAAGTGTTTTTTTCTTTTTTTAATCGTTGATATTAAACGTTTGTTTGTAAAGCAAAAATTTTTTGTGGTAGACAGTAAAGTATGCGATCAACCATTTCAAAACAAATTTATATAGCAAAAAATGTTAAAGTGAGGAAATTCTGTAGTTCTTTTAATTTAAGTTGGCAATACGCGGTTATTTTAATATTAGAGCATGGAAAAAGAAAGGAATGATTGGAAATATTTGTATGTAATAAAAAATCCAACGATAATTATGTCTTGTCTGTCAAAAAAGACAGACAAGATATAATTATCGTTGGGTTTTTTATTTCTTGTTGCTATTTATGATAAATTTTATATTTGAAACAAATATTTCCAATTATATCTTTCTTTTCTCATGCGCTAATATATTTAAGTTTTTCTAAATTGGTACCTTCTTGCTTTCTTTCCGGAGTTGGTACGTTATTGCTCGGAGCCGACGATATAGTTACAGAGAATATTAGATTTTATCTTCATTTCCAGTTTGTAAAATTATAAAATTTGGCTAGATATAATGACAGAAGAAGGTAGAAGAACGAAACATTGAAGATGAGAGTCAACTGAAATTTAAGGAATATATAGTGAACATGTGTTGTAAGGGGGAAATAAGAAGTGCTACCTAGTTGCGTGAAGAAGAAATTGAAAGCGAGCATCACCTATACATATATATACGCGAACGAACTGTGAAGACTTCATAAAAGCTTGGAAGGAGATTGAAGATTTCCTGCTGAACGAAAGGATAGATGGCCTAAATTAGATGAAGCATAAGCAGTGTGTAGTTGGTTCTGCGCGAAAAGAAAACATTGACAAAAATAACTTAAAAATAGTCGTTTTGAAGCCCATCAAATTTTTTTTTCTACATCCCAGGCAGAATCCTCGTCGTTAAAGCACATTATATCGCTCGGGTAAAGAGTAACATATAGTGAGCGAAATAACTTTCTCGCTCGCAAGTCAGGCTTCGTTTTTACAACTGCAGGAAAATTAATCATCGTCGTAAGATCATTATTGATATGATGCAATACTTTTGCCCGAGTTAGCGTGTCTAAAATTACGCTGAATTACCGGGGCAACAGCTGTACAAATTTTTCCCCAACGTCGTTGGATTTGCATTTAAGTGTCCAGTCGGCTACAGGCGTATTCGCGCAATTATGTAATTTTACTCAAGTTTCTTTTTATATATATTTTCTTAAACGGGTTCGGCGTGCAATAAGGATTGTTTTGTTGTGAAAATCGCCGGGTGGACAGCTGCGATATTGGTAAAGGCAAAGTTGAGAAATCGGGTAAAATTATTAAGAGCGGCCTTGATACGGCTGTACGATCGCGGCAAAACGACTTTCATTGCTTTACAGTTCATCGCTGCAAGTCAGTGACTCATCGTTTAGCGTCTTCGTAAAAGTGGAAAACCGATTTTCTCTGGTTTCCAATAGCTTCCGTGCTTATCTATTAGCATATACATTTGTATTATTAGAATAATAATAAGTTTAGCAGATGGATGAGTCGACATTTTCATCCTATATTATCAACCTAGCCTTTTTATCAAGTTTCAAATGTCAAGTTTTCTTTATTTCTCAATTTTTTTGTTCTTTCGAAGTCGAATCCGATTGTCTTTGTTTCGAAGCAATGTTTAATTCTTTGAAACGTCTAGCTTAATACGCGTATTAAATCTTCTATAATTTATTGTCTTTACTTTTATAATATAAATACATTTTAAATGACTCGCGTGTAAATTTACAATTTTGAATTTTAATAAGCAAATAGTATCCTATATACTTACATTAGAATTAAACTTTTATTGATTCAACGAATTCCACCATATTTTTCTCTATTATTAAAAAATCGATAAATTTAATTTTGTATTCAGCATACATTTCGGAACACTTGTGCTCTTTCAATGTGCAAATACTTTGTCTACCTTTTACTTTACCTATATGTATATGGTATAGCTGATTAACGCTTAGCCATTAAGATATACTAAGACAATACCGCCAGTTACAGGTAAATGACACCTTAAATAAAGAATGTAATCAGCATATTTTAATGCTGCTCATTATTATAGTGACTCATCGGGGGGAAAAACTGAACAGCAACAAACAACAGCGATCGCTAACAACTATATATAATTATCATCGGTATAACAAAAAAAAAGTGCTAAAATCATCGTTTTGCGCATAATCGGTATACATGAAATTGTCACAGTGACTTTCAAAACGCATCGCTCGCGCGCAGTTTACGCATAGACACCGAGTCTACCCAGACGTTACGATTGTACCACGCGATATTTGCATACCACAGAAAAAGTCGATAAAAGCAAAACGCGCCTGCGCGACTATATGCGTCAATTTGTCCGTTGTCTCTCCCGGTAATCCAAGTATGATGAGTCTGCTTGCAGGTTTAACTTAATGACTAATAGCGCGAGCAAATTTTCACGACTGCCTCGTAATATGTATATATAAATATATGCAAGGGGTCACGGTAGACTTTGGACTCGCTTTTAATTCGCTTCGTTGAATCGCGCTGCGTGATCGACACGTGCCAGACGTGAAAATCGGTTGGGCTTATAGATATACGAGGTACGACGAGACGGGGGTGATCGGAGCTTCGTTGTACCGAGTATTGATAATTTTGTATTTCCATTGATAAGGTGTGTCTGTCTCGTAATGATTAATGCGATTACTGGCTGCGAACAGCTTACCATTTTCTTATAATACATTCAAAAATCAACTTGTTACTTTACATTTGACTCGTGTGCAAAGTTTTTCATTTTCTCAAAGAATTTTTAATTCTTACTTTTCAAAAAAAGATCACTAATAATTATAATGCGTAGTATCGGAATCTCAAGTTGATAGAAAATAAGATAGCATAAGAATTTAGTAGCGCGCCACAAAAATCTCACAAGTAATTAAAACGTAATCGCGATCGAGCTTAGTAGTATCACTCTACATCTAAAAAGGAAACTTGTTTTCGCTAGTTTGGGTTACGTCTATACCAATATATACCTTTTAGCAAGATTAAATCAAACAGTAAAGAACAAGTGCTGTTTTAAGAGATTAAACAAACATCTATTGCAAAATATGTACTGTTGGGTTTTTCCGAAATGTCGCGGGAAAAACAAATTCTATATCGTATAACAAGTCTGAAATGAAAAAAATGCAAGATGCAATTTCTTGTTATCGATAGTGAAAATAATTGAAATAATGTTTTGCTATATATAGGTATCTATAAAAAGTCTAAACTACAATGAGTAGCAATATTGAGTATTTGAAGGAAAATGTCGAGCCGGCAAAGTAAATGTGCTCTTATAAATTCAAAAAGCATAATGTATATATATGCAATTGTTTTCGTAAGAAAGAGCGAGCGCCAAATTGTTGTTGTTTTCATGCAAAGTTTGTTTTTTCACTGCAAAATTACCGAAAATCCTTTTGAGCATAGCTATGACTAACCGGTTTGATTTTCTCAAATGCATTGTATGGAAATCGCTGATTCATTAGCATTTGCCAATGATAATATTTTCATTTCTGACAGACGGTATATATCGATAGTTAGAAATAAATTAATGAGTGCATTGACGTACATAATTTACATAATTTTGCACTAAAGTTTTGCGTAAAAAAAAAGCAAGAATCACTTGAGATTTTCGTTTAAACGCTTTGCCATCCTTTGATGTTCTTTAATGATCATCACATACACAAATCCATCTAGAGAGATGGAAGTATTAAATAATCGGCCGTACGCTATACGTTGACGTAACTCAATTATCTACACAGCCCCACACACACACACTTACTACAGATACTCGCCTCACTATTATCTCCTACAAGATACAGAATGAAATTCATACCTATTTGAAAAGCTCCCTCATCTCTGTTTCGGCAAGGTTGCACTTTAGGATCGAGCAAGAAGACAAGGCACCTCAAGAAAATGCACAAAATTAGGCAATAAGCTGAATAGAAGTATACAGGTACTTATAGGCTTCACGGCGACAAACAGCCGAGGAGCACTGTACTGTGCTAACGCGACGCAGCGGCGGTACGGCGGCGAACTTTCGCCTCGACTATCTCGACTGCAACTACTTGCTCGGCGCTCGCTCTCGGGCCTCGGCGCTCGCACGTAACAGCCTCGCGCGTGTTATTCAAGCTACTATACACTAACACACACACACACACACACACACACACACATATATATATATAGCTCGCACGTATCCCTCTCTCTCCCTCGTTTTTTCAGCCGTTTACTCGCGTGTGTAACGATCGCGTAATAGCGCGTCAACTCGCGAGGGCATTTCGCTCTCTGCCATACTATCCCCTCCGAGTCCCTCGGTTCGGCGACACCTCGTATATCTGCAGCTTTGTTCGCCGGCTCTTTCTGCCCATGCTCCAAGGTCTCCTTGCTCCTCTTCCTTTCTCTCTCGCGAGAGTTTTCCTCTTTGGGCGGCCACTCGCTCGTTTTCTTGGCACGACGGCGAGACGCTGGCTTTGACTTTGCTCTTTCTGGGCATTGTGCGCACCTCTGTTTACGCGTGTCCCCAGCTATACAGTCCAATCGGTCAAAATCGAGAAAATAGGCGCGTTAAGATAAGGGTGACATGCAGAGACTCAAAGGGAAACGCGCGGAGGATAGCGAGATATCTGAACTTTTCGATTGCGGATAGTCGGTATCTTACCGGGGAAAATGATGAGAGACTGATCGCGTGCGGAGAAATTGATGAATGCAGATCTTTTCGGGATTGGACCGAGTCCATTATATTTTTTCTCACTTTTTTAAAGCTATCGAGTACAGTTTGAGAGTTTGAGGATAAGTTCTACCATGGCAGTTCGCAAAGGGAAACGCACGATTGCAGCTATTTAATACGTTTTTTATTGCTTTTGTATTTCGTTGATAATCTTGCTGTTAGAAATAAGAAACAAAACTATTTTAAAAACATTATTTATATTTAAATTTCGAACTTCAATAGAAATTTGTTTTTATTTGATATGTACATTTTTATAGCCGTAGTAAAATAAAATTGTAGTGCGTTTGAAACAAAAATGTACATTTTAATTATTCGCATTATGCAATGAAACGGCCATTATTAATTTTTATACATTCTGCTACTTTTTAAAAATATTACAAAGATGTTGTATAATCTATGAATACAGCATGTACAGTCATATTAGAATAAGCATAGCAAATCACGATTTCGCGAATAAAAAAATTTTCGTGTGGGATTATTTTTTGGAGTATTTCTACTCAAAAGTGTGGAAAATGATATATTTAGCAGCATTTCCTTAGTCATCGGTGAAAACGAAAGCCAGTGCCAAAAGGAAACGTAGCGCAATTAATAGTTTTGCAAATAGAATATTCGATAGAGATAAATTATTAAGTTCTTTTATGTGTCTTTACGCTAATTTATGACTTGCTTAAATTTAATTAGCGCCATGTTATAGTTCTTAATTGCCGTTAAAATTAAAATTAATACCTAATATTTATATGAGTAGAATAATCATTCACTTACAGCTCCGGTTTAGCTCGAAAACATAAATCATGAGGTGCCATTTATTCAGCCATTGATTTTTTTGTATTGAAATCAATACCAATGTATACACTTTTAGTATGCTTTTGATCAATGACATTCTTTAACGAAATAGTTTTGAAATTGAAAAACAAACTATGTTGTAACTTGCAAAACAATATGAACAAAATACTTGCGGTAACTATAATTCAACGCATTTCAAACATAACTGAAATTAAATTATTAATCTCAATTTTTTGTTTTTCAAGTTATTAATCGCAGTAATAAAAAATTCTACATTGTGAAGAAAAAGCAAATTATGGACACATAAAAGTCGTTGCCGCGGTAAACATTTCTTCTTAAAATCACCGCGAAAACCATATCATCTCTCCGTCGAGATAAAAAGTTTATGTAACCCTTTTCTATAAAGAGAAAAATTTTTGTATTCGTTACCGGTAAACATCCACTAATGATCCATTCCGCAATTAAGAAAAAAAAAAATTATAAAACTCACCAATGC
>UELU01098661.1:7752-26987 GCA_900490025.1 Megastigmus dorsalis
CTCTCTCTCTCTCCCTCCCTCAGTCGAGTGACCCGACGGCACGTGCAGGTGTTTGTCTTCGAACTTACAATGTGGTCAGCGGCACTTTGCTTACGTGATTGCGCGCTTAGCCTCTCTCTCGCTCTCGTCGCCGCTGTACGAAGACGACAAAGTCCTTGTGCGCTCGGTACAGTGTGTGTAGGGCTGGTTGGCGCATACGCGTGTGTTTGTACCTGAGGGGTTTAGGAAGTATATCGAGTCGGGAGATAAGCCGCGTGTATCGTCTAGCCTTTCTCTCTCTCTCTCTCTCTCTCTCTCTTGCTGTTCTACGCTTAGAGTGTTGTTTGAAAATTGTCGCAGAGAGCTGGAGTTTCCAGGACGCTGGCTCACGCTGCTACGGGTAATACATTTTTTCCGCGAGTAATATAACCGGCTTGAACAGTTTGTTTTGGATTTGACGGGATGGACATGGAAAGGTGTGCTTAAGATTTTGAATTTGACGAAGAAAGAGTGTGCAGGAGAAACTGAAAGCGTATATAACGATCGTTTGGGCGCAGGTTGATTTATTGGAATTGGGATTGGATACATGACGAGGATAATGATTGACCATTTTTTTTCGTTAAAAAGTAGAAAGAATAGATCCAACTGCTAGTGAAGATTTGTTTTAACTTTATGACTTAGCCGGTTTAGGATCCGATAAAAGTAGAACGACCAAGGTGTCATGTCATGTTTAATGAATAGGATATCGATAGAATAACAAGTATTGAAGTTTGTTTAAGGAAAAGTGGTCAAGTCTTACGTTTCGTGAGATGTTCCCTTTGATTATGATGGACACTACAAGATAAGAATGTTATTCTATAGTGTGCCACTTTAGTCCTTCAATATTCTGCTATCAGAAAAGTTGTCGATGATATAAAGCTCGTGGAAACTTATCCTTCATAAAAAAATTATATAGTACCTTTGTCCAGTCTATCTGGTCCATCCTCTATACATCATAATAATATAATCTTGATGGACAGATTGAATAGTTTACTTAGAGTACATGGACACGAAGAAAATTGTTTAGTGTGCCAAAATAAGTTGAACCAATAAACCTATCAATCACATGTCGGATTCGATCACAAATATTGTTTGACATTTTCATCACAATTTTATCATGCATCATGTTGGCCGTTGTAACATGAATATTATAATACGATCACTTTGAAGTGCCTAACGTTGAATTTGATTTCTTATCTAATTTTTCATAAGTAAAGTCTTCATATTCACTTATCGGAAACATTATTTCGGTATACATTGATCATTTGAGTTCATTAAGGATTCAGTTTTCAATTTAGCAGTGCCCACACAAAGTCAAACGCCTAAGTAAAGCGATATCGATGAATCAGCCAGGAAGAAGAGACAATTTATTTAAAGCCACTCGAGTGTGAACTTTATAAATCGATATAAATTCACTCTTCCGAGCAATAGACTTTATGTCCCGCTGTACTAATTTCAGCTTTACTACATAAGGCCACGATTAATCTTCGTTGCATGGGAAAAGAGCTTCCGAGGTTTATTGATCATGTAATGCTCTCCCCTGTGCTCCTTTTCTTATATTCATTTTTCCCCTATTTATTTACTTACTTCATCTCTTTTCCCTGTGTACTCTTGTCTCTCTCTCTCTCTCTCTCTCTGTGTCTCTATGGATTTCAACTCCCGCCCAGACTATACACGCGCATGTGTTTCTCTATATTTATTCTTCTCTCCCTGTTTCATCTCTCTCTTTCTTTCTTTGTCTCTCTCTCTCTCTCTCTCTCTCTCTCTCTCTCTCTCTCTCTCTGTATCTCTTTTCCCACTTTTCAGTTACACTAATGGCAAAAATGTACTACTGCAAAACAATGTATCTAATATTTGTTCTCTTTTGCATACGCTTTTTAAATTTTATTTGAATCAAAAATGTTAATTTATGGCTAGGCTAGAGTTGCCAGCCACACGACTTTCTTTTAATTCTTCTTATGGTTTATATGAAGCCCATATATCATCGTCTCAAAAAACGGTATTTTTATATTTTTTACAGTCCCTTCTGTTTCTCGCTGAGCCTTCAGGAATTTGCATATGAATTAAAAGCAAATACTGCAATATAATTTACGGTTCGCACAGAGATTAGTAATTGTTGATTTTGTAAAGCCATAATTAACCAGGCTATGTAAATTTTGAGTTCTGTGAGTCAATAAAATAAAATTAAGTGCGATATATCGTTGTAGAACTGATTCTCCGAAAATTTATTATTTAATTAAAACGTCGATAAATCACCGACATTGTATGTTTTGCGTCAATAAATTATATTGTCTACATTATTTTCTTACATAACATCGGAGCAAAAATAGCTAAGAAAAAAAAATTGCAATCCCCCCTTCTTCAGTGCGCGATGCGATAAAACGGATACAAAAATAAATCTCTTGGTCGACCAAATAAGTCGAGACGCACGTGCGTGTATATAATATATATACGAAACGAAAGAATGCCCATAAGTTAAAAGTCTACAGATAAGTGCCGTTATACCTCTCTTCTCCCCTCGCGCCCGATGGAAGCAAAAACAAAATTAGCGCGGCGCAAATATGTCGAAAACTTGGACGAAATAAATGCATCGATTAATCTTCTCCTCAAACTGAACGCATCGCGTTCTCTCTCTCTCTCTCTCTCTCTCTCTCTCTCTCTCTTTCCTTCCTTCCTTGTCTCTTTCTCCCACTTTAGCGCGCAATTTTCTCCGGCACTTTTTCCTCCCGCGTCTTCGCGGCATAACGCGTACACGTCTCGTCGTCGTCGTCTCTCTACTCCTCGTTTCCCCGAGAGGATCTCTCGCGACGTATAGACGACGCGAACGCGCGGACAACTGCAGCGCGGCGACAAGAACAATGAGAACGAAGGAGCGAAAGAGCGTGAGAAAGAAGGAGCTCCAGAGCTTTCAGTGGCTCTCTCTCTCTCTCTCTCTCTCTCTCGTAACACCGTTTGCGTCGGTTTTTTGCCCGGATGCCGCCGCGACACGACGCCTCGTTCGCGAATTAAGCGTTGCCGCAGTTTCTTTCCTCTCCATCCGTCTCCCTCTCTCTCTCTCTCTCTCCCTTTTACTCTTACTCTCTCGTAGGATAAGACGGAATGTGCTGATTAATTGCGGCCGATAGGCCCTAATTAGGCCCCTCTACTCGCAGTCCTTCCGATCTCTTCCATCAGTTTTGACGGTCTTTACTCTCTCTCTCTCTCTCTCATTTTTATATCGAGAGAAAGAGACGCTCCTTCTTTTCGAGCGGTTTTCTTCCTTTGTACGATGGTTACGGGTCGGCGCTCGAGGCACTTTACGAAGGATGCGTGCATACGTAAGATGTGCTACACGAGCCGCTCGCAACGCGAGACTCGCGGATACATATACGCGTCCGATGATGAGCTGATTTGCGTTCGAAGGGGTATATTTAAGTGGAACGCGCATAATTGGGAGTGATGCTTGCTCGCGAGCGTTTCTATGGTAAAATGCTGCGGTGAAGGGAGATCGTTGATTTTTGTGTATAAAGTTGAGGTTCGACTGAGGGCGATTAAGGCTATTCAGCGGTTTAGAAGTTACACAATGGATTACGAGAAGCTAATGCTGATATTAATTGTGGATAAACGTGGGATGGATGTAGATGATCATTATTCTTGTTACGAGCTATCAAAAATTTTGATAGTTTTCGTGTGGTGTATAGTAGAAGTTAGACTGTTCGAATCAGTTGTATCACGTCGTTCAACAACAACTAACTGTCCAATGAAAATTGAATTTTGTACTTATAAAATAATTATAAAATAAAGCAAAAGTTTTAGGAATTACAAGGATGAAAAATCCATCAAGAAGGTCTAGCTTATTCTTTGTAAGAAATGTTTTCCTCTGGACATCAAACAACGTCATCAAAGCGTCGCCATCTCTTTCACCTTAAAAAAAATTCTGTCATAGCATCAGCGAAATAACTTGATCCCAAACATTCACTTTTCCGCGCACACATACTACCTGGCACGAAAAAAATGTATCTTATTAAAATACCTCGACGGATGAAAGAAAAAACGCGCAAGCCTGCGATCGGTCGGCGATCAGCGTCCAAATTTTTTCCCCTGCTCGCCTTAAGAAACAAAAAACAAATTCCTCCGACTCTCCTCCCGCCCCCATCTGCTCTGCTAAATAAAGAAAACAAGCTTGAAAATATTCTCAACTTGGTTCCTCAGCGATTCCTCCAAGCGAGACTCTCGTGACGAGGACGCGACGACGAAGCCCGACTGCCGCGACATCCCGAGTATTTTAATTTCGTTTACCCGGCGTGAAAAATGGAGGGCGAAAAGCATTCGACGTGTTACTCTCTCTCACTCTCTCTTTGGGTCTCCGGAAAAAGGAGAGCCCGCGCGGAAAAGAGAAAGTGATAGGGCGAGTTTGAGAGAGAGAGAAAGGGAGGAAGCATTTCAACCCCCTCGAGTGAGGTGACTCGCGACGCTCGATATTGCGTCCCGTGGAAGGAGGAGAAAGCCGAAGAAGAGAAAGAAAGAGTGAGAGAGGAGAGAGAGAGAGAGGAAGTTTCGCTCTCCGCGACGACTCTCGTTGATTCCGATGACGACGAGTGAGGAGGGTTTATGTGCGTCCGTGTGCGTGTGTATGGGATCGATGTTCCTGACGTCGATCCTTTGTGCGGTTTCCGCTTTTTTATAGGAAGCCTCGACTTTTATACGCAAATAGGCGAATCGATTATTTTCTCGGGGGATGCGTTCAACTTCGTTATTTCGATAAACCTTATTCTTAACAAAACTGCAATAACCAACATTCAGAAGATATATTTATTACAAAATCAATTTTATCAAAGTCTATTCAGAAAATACTCAAATACATGGGTTAATTGTAATGAAGCGAACAGGGGCTAACAAATATAAATTGAAAGTCGTTAAACGCGTCGCAAATTTAATCTCTCAATGTCACTTTACAGGCTATATGTATACATTAGCAAGAATAGCTGCACGTGCTCGCAAAGGATCGCTTATACAAAAATACTCCCGATGATCGTTGCTCGGTCAACCCATGCCCTCGGACAATTAGCGAGCTACTTTTCGCCGTCTTAACATCGTAAAAGCTCCGTTCGGTTCTTCTTCGTCGCTCCACGCCTCTCTTCCCCCGATAAGACAGAGCGGTGCTCGTCTAAAAGGAGAGCAAACAGGGGACAGAGAAAAATTGGACGCACCCTTCAAAGAGAGCAGCAGCCCAGCTAGTCGAGGTGATCGACGACCAAAGTAGAATGTCCTTTGCTCCCTTCCTCCCTTCCTCCCTTCCTCCCTTCCTCCCTTCCTCCCTTCTCTCTCTTTCTCTCGTCTTGAAATCCTTAAATACTTAAGCGCGTACGTCCCCGAAGACAAACCTTGGGACACGCCTTATATTTATTTTCCTCCACTCTCTCTCTCTCTCTCTCTCTATCTTTCCCGAATTCCATATATCGAACTTTCCAGAACACACTCGAAATAGTTTCGCGCTCCTTCGATCGACTCCTCCCTTTACCCTCTTCGTTCTACGCGTTCGTCTTAAAAGGAGAGTGAATAAATGAAGAGAGCCAGACGTCTCCTGAATATTTGACCTCGTTTCGCGCGCACCAACTTTTTTTTATCGCGTGCTCTAGCTGCGGAAAACACATCTCAATCGTGAAAAGACCATAAGATTCTTAAATTAAAAATCGTAGAGTCTGTGTCACTGTCATTTACTTTTTTTTTTTTGATAAATATTTAAGTAAAACGTGCTGCTCTCGCACGAACTCGATAATCAACGTTCATCGTCGAAAAACTCGCCCGAACGCGCGATGTCCTACTTTCGACCAAAACACCTCGCTCATCTCGGTCTCACCCTGAAAATACCTCATTTCCCTCGCTAAGATAACGAGCCGCTCTCGCGGGAAAAAGAAATGCACCGAGTGTAAAAATCGAACGAGCCGTCGAATGTGTCGCGTAAATATAAGGTTAACAAAGGCATCATTTATTCAGAACTCGAGTGGGCACACACTCTTGGCTCCGCACCTCCCCGTAGAGCAGCAGCATGAGCCACGTGTGCCAGCTGAACGCGTATATAAGAGCCGTATAATATAATCCCGCTGCACGGGTAAGCCAGAGCCGCAGCCGCTGCTGGTGCTGCGGAATTTTACAGCGCGCTGAAAAGTTTATGCGGCCGCTTATTTTAGTTAAGCGCGTTATAGCGGCTCTCCTATAGTCGCTTTACGATCGACCTGTCGGCGCTCGTAACCTTTTCTTGCCGTCGCTATATGCGCTGATGAGAAGACTCTAACAGCCAGAGAGAGAGAGAGAGAGAGAGAGCGAAAATTCAAGATAGCTGCGGTCGAGACTTCTAAAGATGAAAAAGTTCGACTGTGCAGTGGGATGCGCAGTTTGCGTACTTCGCACCTTTTTTGACCTTTGTTTTTTGCGCGGTTTCGTGGGACTATACGATCGATGGGTTAGAGGAGGTTTCATGTGCGCCTTTGAGATGCACTTGAGATATGAGCTATGAGAATTGGCTGCGGTTGTACGGCAAATTTGTGACTTGGAACCGTGCGTGACGATCGCGTGGTTTTTCGAAGTTGTATTTAGTTATCGGTGTGTATCGAGATTCGGTCTGGAATTTTTTTTTAAGCCACCCCAACTATTGTTCAGTATTTTCTTCTCAATTCTTCTTAAAACCGGATGTATCGCAGCTAAATCGATTTCTTCTTTCACTTACGCGAGTGCCGATTAACTAGTAATTCAGCGGCACCATATTATCTACTACTGTTTACAAATTCCTATACTATATACCTGAACGATTGTCTCCCATACACACACGCTCGCGTCTCTATAGAACAATTTCAGCTAGCGCATCTAAAGCGCCCCGCGAACAAAATGAGCGACGAGGCCACATTATTCGCATAGAGAGACACCACAGAGAGAAGACGTATACGCACTTGGTGTCTCGTTCCCTCTCTCTCTCTCTCTCTCTCTCTCTCTCTCTCTCTCTCTATCTCTCTTGCCGTGCAGCATCCATAGCTCTTAAGCGCACAAAACGGAATTAGGAGAGCCGCAGCGCGCGCGACCGACGACTCCAAGTTTATCGATTCTCAGCAGACAGATGGGCAAGTGAGAGAGAGAGAGAGAGAGAGAGAGAGAGAGAGGCGAGAGATATTGGAAGCCACCGCCACCACCACCGTTCCCGTCGCCGTACGAATTCGACGAACAATTTACATAAGCTAACTCAATTCGATTTCAATCTTCCGCTCAATACGCGCGCGGGAGCGCGAACTGCGCGCGTATATAAGAGACCGCGCGCGAGAGAAATACGAGACGAGGCGGAAAAGGAATAAAGGGTGCTGCGCGCAGCGCTCGAGCAGTGACGTACGGGGGAATTTCGCGCGCCCCGCGACTATATATATATATATATGTATATATATATATATGTATATGTATATACATGTGCGGGGCTGGAGCGACGCTTTAAGGCAGTTATTTCGTCAAGGGTGCAGAGAGAGAGAGAGAGAGAGAGAAAGGAATTCCGTGGCGATGGTGGAGAAGGCGGCGCGAGTGATCCTAAGGATATTCAATTAATCTGATTTTATTTGAGAGTCAAGCGCGGGTGACGCTCCTTTTGCTCTCTGACCTCCCGTGAGATCGCATGATTTAACCCGGTTAACACCCGAGACTCCTTCAGACCCAAAGCGCAACTTATTCTCCCCTATACGTGAAATCCGTAATTGATAATAAATTTTTAATTTATATGCTCTTGCTTTTGGATGGACTAAAGAATTATATTTTCGTATATAATTATATATGTTGAACTTATACCCTCACATTTCATGCAATAAGCCTCACCGTAAAGTCATCATAACAAAGCAATTCTTTTTTTCATGAATTTATCGGAGAATTTTGATCCGCGAATTATCGCCAATAATAATCAGAATGAAAAAATGGCACTTGGGTGAAGAATTCGGCGCTCGAGACCCAAATCTGAAAAGCTCCAATTACAAGAAAATCTTCGGGGCTAAAGCTTGTAGAAGCGGCTGGCGGCAGCTTAACGGCTGGGCTTGCGACCGCAGATCCTCACAATGCCTCGCCGCTGCCGCCGCGAAAAGTGCGAGCGCGTCGCAAGTCGTAAAGACTCGCGTTTAGCTCGGCTCGGTTCTCGAGCAAACGACCGAAAGAACGCGAAAGACAGGAGCGAAGAGTAGAGAGAGAGAGTGTGTGAGAGAGAGAGAGAGAGAGAGAGAGAATAAAGGCCAAAGTGTGAACTCTCGACGCTAATATCGTGCCTCGTAAATTATGAAGCTGTCGTCGTCGGCGTCGCCGCAAACTTCGCCCTTTGAAATATCGCGCTTTCGAATCATATGGCCGGCAACGGCGGCGGCAGCTCTCCTCTCTTTTCTGCGCGCGGCGCGCGAGCTCGTCTTTTCCATTAACTAAATCGAACCGAGCGAGAGAAAGAGAGAGGACGTTCGAGTGCAGGGTGAAAAATCGCTGAGAGTGGGTGAAAAATTTGCTTTTTATTGGGGACGCGAGCAATGCCATATTCCGAGGTGGTATCGTAGCGCGATGTTGGAGGACACGGAACGGGAGTCTGTGTGTACACTTTTTGAAAGTTAAGATTGATCGCTTCGGTTTTTCTTTCTTTTATTTTAACCGCGCGAGCTTGTCTGTCTTGGAATGTCCGGTGGATAGACATGATTTTGAAAATGCGTTCGAACTTTGACAGTGAATTTTCGCACATTTTCTTACGAAGAGTATAAACCAAAGCAAAGTAAAAATAGAACCGTAAAATATTTATTATTAACAATTCTTTCATTTCGTACCCAGTTCATCCTTGACACTTTAATCGAAAATGGAGTTGAAAGCGAAATGCTCTCGTCTTTAAATGAACAAGTAAACTTAAAAATAAATCGGTTATAATTAATACGCCGCGCCTCAATAACTCAATTTCATTTCATTTTTAATTTGAAGAATAACGGTTAAAATATTGCGCTCATATTTCATTATCCGACTCCTACCTGATATATTATGTTTCTTTTCTTTTCGGTGTATCGAATGACACTTAGTTTCCATGCCTTTTCGCGCGCGCACGCTCTCGAACTGAAAAATCCTAATACCGGAGAGTGAAAAATTAACTTTGTATTGTTCGTGAAATTTGAGAAACGTGCGAGGGAACTAGATATTTTTAACATTTCAGACGGATTAACGCGGCAGTATAACTGTTGTTGTGAAACTAGATATAAATATTGTCCCATATCGTTTTGTATTTAACTTTTTTTTTCTGCTCATTTGACGTATTATATGATAGACTTTAATTCATTGCACTGCGAGATAATACTAATTTTATAGAATATTCTTAAAGCATTTACATCTACAACCTTTTTATCATATTTTTTCAAGATTTTGCAACTAAAATGCTCTAATTTTTATCCAACTTCAAACGTCTTTTTTGAAACAGTTCAAAAATACAATCGTCAACATCTTGTCGCGATCAATCAAACATCGTTGACAAATTCACCCACGACCAGGCCCAATTTTTTGCACCCAAGAAAAACTTATTTATCCAAAGGTCGCCTGCACGTATACCAAAATAGATTCAATACACGACGACGACGGGCGCCGCCCGAAATCTTTTCAATTTTGTAATTAAGACGTCTGCTCTCGGGGCGCGCGCGAGAGGGTCGAGATTAGAAAAAGATTAAAAGTCCCACGAAATGCCGTCGCGGTATTTTTCAATTAGAGCCTCGTCCGGGAGAGTGAGAGAGAAGAGAGAGAGAGAGAGAGAGAGAGAGAGAGAGAGAGAGAGAGAGAAGTAAGAAGAAGCCCATCCCGCCCAGGCGCGTCTGCTGCCAAACACCTTCAAGCGTAAAACGTCAACTCGCGCACGACTACGACGACGTCGACGAATAAGAACGACGTCGTCTCCTCCCACTCTCTCTCTCTCTCTCTTTCTCTCTCTCTCTCTCTCTCTCTCTTATTCTCTACCGCTTCCTCCTTCATTCGCTTTCTGCGACTTCTATATTTTCGAATTTTCCTTTTTTCCCGAGACGACTCTGGCGCGGTTACTCGAACAAAAAAAAAGAGAATAGTGTCTTGGGTGTGGTCGCGGGCGATTTATGTCTCATTTTGCCCGCAGTGCAATTATTTTAAGCTCGGCCGTTGTTTTTATAAACAGACCTGCCGAGTTTTGTTTTGGGTGATTAAGTATACGTTTACTATGGTAGTGGAAGCATTTTGTCTGTTTCAAACCTTTGTAATCATTCGATTAATCATAATCAATCTCTTTGACCTAATCGTTTCACGACGCAAAAATCACAACGAATGCAATGGAAAAAAAAAAAAAACACTCGACCAATTTAGCAAAATTGAATTTTCCTCCCGCACTTCCAGCGGCGCAAGCATCATAATTCCAAAATAACTTCACACGACCCAAGATAAACAAAGGTATAAAAACGCCGCGGCGCGTCTGCAGCGATGCATCATTTTTAAAGTTCGCGCGCAAAAAGCAATCCAAGTAAATCATTCGGATGATTTCTCGCCCTCCTGCGCGTCTCCTTCCATATCTAGACACACTGGTGGAGTGCTGGGACACACATGTGTGCAGCGTCGCTCGCTTTGCTCTAAGCAACCGAGACGTTCCCGTCCGGCTCTGCAGTGAAAAGTCTGTGTATATATATATGTGTGCACGCCAGCCTAAATTAAGACACGTCGGACCGAGTTAATTTGTGAGGGCGTCTCTATAAGTGCACGTGTATGCGAGCTTATTTCGCCGCGATAATACAATCCTGTACGGCGTCTGATTCGTTCTACTTTGTACAGTGTTCGAGAGGCGCGAAGACCTCTTAATTAGCGCCTATATACGTGTGCACACCGGGTTGATATACTTTCTTTCTTCTTTGTTTCTTTGCCTCTGTATTATTATTATCGCTCGACGACTGCGGCTACTGCTACACGAGTGTCTCGCTCTTTCGACGAAGGACGAGATTGCGATAGCGAGAATACGTCCGATGTAGTCGACGTAGTGGAATGTCGACCGCGAGAAAAATTTATTATTGTTTTTCATACGTCTATATATATATATGTGTGTGCAGTTGTCCGCCGGCGTTCCGGAGCTTGTTTGCTCTGACACGAGATAATTGGGTTTCTCTGTAAACTGTCTGTTTGATTGGCGATCCGCGCCGAGATGTGGAATATATATTGTTGCTTCTCAACGATTTTGCCGCTTTAACGTTCTTTGATTTTCAATTAGACCGACTGCAAAAACACTTATTAGTGAAATGACGCGCTATGTTTAGGAGTAGCGAAAGTCAGCGTAGAAAAAACACGCTTTATTAAATGAATTAATTTTCTAGCCACGTACTAGCAGTCGGCGCGTTATCTTGAACAAATTGGCTTTACAGTTCAATCGGGCGCGTGTGAGATGAGCCGCCACGAGAGACGCGAAGATTAGTTTTTTTTTGTTAATTAACCAGACTTTAATCATCATCCTCCTTGATAAAAGCTCGAGTAAATCACTTGCACTTTTGCATTCGCGGCAATTTCTTCCGGAGAGCCAGCGGCGCGAAGCCGCGTAGAGAGAAGCCCATAATCGCGGGCCACGCGCATACATTATGCAACATTTTTTTAATGCGCCTAATGAACCAGTTTAACGTCCCTTATTATCAACTCGTATAAATCATTGTGAAATATCATGCCGGTGTGCGTCTGCGTCTCTGCGTCTTTATACACTCGCTCGCGCGAGGCTCCGTATAGCGCCCATTAATTCAATCTTTCAACGAAAATTTACCTCCCGCTAAACCAGTCGCGTATAACCGAATAAATTCAAATTCAATAACAGTAAAGCAAATAAACGTGTATGCGCGCGCGGCGAGAGTCAGAGATAAGACGCGCGCGTATATATCCCCAAAAGGAAGAGAGAGAATATTTAAATTGGACTTTGTGCAATTACGCGACTGAACTTTTTAATACAAATGCTAATTATTGAGTGCTTTTGTTATGCGATATTTTTTTTTTTCGTGCCACGGCTTTATTTATCTTTGCTGGTGATTTAAGTGTTGTGTGCGATGTTCACGACTAAATTAAAAGTAATTTTTGCATACACGATATATGGGTTTTCCGCGTGAAAAGATTCGATTAAGATTCCGAACACCATTAGTTCTCCGAATGAAAAATATTTATTTATGAATTTACCTCAAATTACCTACACTGCACGCATCAAATTTGTATCTTGTGAAACTAGAATTTAATGCTTAAATAAAAATACCAAACGAGCATTTAGCACACGATGAAAAATCAGTATCCCCAGTGCTCAAATCGCCATTCCCATTCGAAAGGCGTCAACTCGAATCTCTCAATTCCCCGTTCAAAATCACAGCTCACCCACCCGAAGCTATGCATGCAAATTAAAAATGTAGCACGAACGTAACATGAGGCTACACCGACAACAAAAAAAAACTGTTACAGCAGTTTCAGAATTTTCAAAAAGCCAGAAAGTTTATGTATACATTCAGCCACCAGAATGACTGTGCGAGGATGTGTATTATATATAGAAAACCGGACAGGTATACGTTCCTCCCATCGGCCCAGGTGATATATTTCACGTTAACGCGCGCCGCGCGCACAGTGTGAGCACCACGGCAAGTCAGCTGCGGCGATAGTCATGCAAGAGTAGGTAGTAGAAGAAAGACGATGCACGTCTGGAAGCTTAGGATGGCCTTTTGAGATTTCTTTTCTTTTTTTCCCCTCTCCTTGAAAGTGGCAAATAATAATGCAGGCGGGACACATGCATTTTCAAAGTGTAAGGGACAAAATATAGTTGAATGTTTTACCGATGAAATGAAATGTTTGAAAATAATTACAATTACATTACACAGAAACTCTTTGGTGTTTACATTGGATATCGTACAATAGATTTTATGTATAGGTGCTGGTGTACACATTACTGCTGCATGTAAAAACGTTGCAACATAAAATCACACGCGTTGGCAATAAAAATTTCCAGCTTCTATAGACGCGCGTATAACGGCACGAGCTCCTCGTGTTCAACAAAGAGCCGAGAGTCTCGTGAAGCTTTCCATCGCTTTTACGACTCGCGCGCCCGATGCATTATTCTCTCTCTCTCTCTCTCTCTCTCTCTCTCTCTCGAGCTAATGGTGTTCGGAATCTCTCTCTCTCGAGAAAGAGAGAGAGAGAGAGAGAGAGCTAAGAGATTTCTTTAATTCTTTCTTAATCCGTGCATCGTATGAGCTGCGAGATACCTGTTTCTCTCTTTCTCTCCCATTGTTATAGCTTTTATTGTGATCGCCTTCTGTCATTTGTCCATGGCCATGACACAGTTTTCTAACTTATGACTTTTTGTGGGTTGCGTATATCAGGTATCTTATACGTTTTGCTGAAAATGAATTTTCTCGTTAGAAGCTTTTATGCTGCTAATTCATCAGAAATTTTATATCAATAGCGAAGCGGTGCGTATATTTTCTCCTTGTATACGAGATGATGCAATGCAAAAAAAAACTAAAATAAAATATCGCTCGTCGCCGTGTGCAACACCTGAATATTACAATCTGCAGAAAAGTAAAATATCACCGTACGTCATCCCGTTAATAATTCTCCCTAGCTTCAATTTTACATTTACCTGTTTACAATGAGATATCTTATAAAAATCTCGCGCAACACGCGCATCACGATAAATATAGTAATTTTTTTTCGCATCCGATTCACCAATAAATCATCAAAGCATATTCCATAAAATTGAATTCCCTCCGCATAAAGTTATATTTTTGTTGATCGCTCTAATGCACACGTATACATGCGCGTGTACACATCTCTGTCGGCGCACTGCACAAACGCTCTCCTTATACATCCTTCGTCGGCTGAGAGCGAGCCTGCGCGAGGGAGAATTATAACTTTGCTGCTGCTGCTGCAAGCCGTGCCGTGCGCGGCAGATAAATAAATGTAACACGCGCTCTCACACGTACACACACTGCACACGTCTCGACATTTTTTTTCGAAATTCCCGCTTACCTTTTTCCCTCGCCGCGAATCGAACACCTCTGTATATACCCTTATCCCTTTTATACACCTCGAGCTTGGCCTTCTCTGTCTCGTTCTATCTCCCTCTCTCTCCCTCTCTCTCCCTCTCTCTGTTCTACAGGGTTTTTTTCCTCGACGCATGGCTGGCACGTCCGCGTGATTCAGTGCGTGTATATCTCGGCGCGATAAAGCTCGCGCGCCGCGGGTAATTTCACTTAATGATCTATCGATTGTCCTCTAGCTGACTTGCCTTTCGCACCTTCTCGCGCCTTGTCCCCGCTCCGGAGTGACGCTGATATGAAAGAATGCGGGGAAGAAGAAAACACCTTGGAAGAGGGATAAACAAATGTGTTTTGTGCGCGAGTATATAATAGATGTCAAACCATAAGCCGCTAGACAGATTATAAAATAGAAAAATAACCTTCTCTATATATACTATATAAAATCCAAATTTTTATATATTAGTTGTAAACTAAAATATATTTAAATAGTAAATAAGATTTATTTCAAACAATTCTAATGAATGCTTATCTTTTTTTTGTTATAGGTAAGAATCTATTATATTCAGTCGCACTCCCTTAGACAGTTGTGCAGTTCACGTGAGTCAAACTATTGTCATTTCATCCAACGCTAAACAAGTCAATTTTAATATTTAATAATAATATATAATCGGTCTATCCTGCATTATTTTATCTTTGATGTTCCAAATAGATCAATCACACTTAGGTAGATTAACTGAAAAAATTTCGAGATCGCGAAACATTTCTCTCTGTGCATATAAACCAAAAAGGAAATGAAAAAAAAAAAAAAGAAAAAAAATTATCGAGCAATCTCGGAAGCTTTTTGTACGATGTATATGCGGTCACGAGAGCAGCGCATGCGATTCCTGCAATAATAATAATAACAGACAGGAGGGAGAGAGAATGAGGAAAAAAGGGAAAAGGAAAAGAATGGCGGCAAACGGTGCGCGAGTAAATCATCGCTGCGGATCGTTCGACAAAGAGTCTTTATCGCGTGGCGATGACGATAAATCAGCTGTTTTCTCTCTCCTCTCTCTCTCTCTCTCTCTCTCGTTCCCGTACGGCTCATCCGCCGGAATCCCGGATTCTCACGCGCGAAGGCGGCGCTTTTCTTTCTCTCGCACTTACACGTACATACATACACACACGAGCGCACACGTGTGTATTACGGCGCGATTCATATAAGGAGGAGATTCTCCGCGGGATTCTTCCTCATTCGGAGTGTCTTCACATCGAGGGGCGATAAATTTCGAATAATTCGCGCCTGCCTTCCATACGCATATATGTATATATATACATATATTTATGCGTCTGTGAGTACATCGCGTTCCCTCTCTCTTTCCCTTTCCTTTTTGTATACGCGTCCCTTCGCGCCTTATTTATTTATTCATTGTGTTATAAGTGAACTATATTGGAATTTATACGTTCGTGGAAACAATCGCTTTTATGCGTCGATTTTTTTTCTATACCACAGAGCTGCAGTGCATGCGCTTAGCGCGCGCTGCGGCTCAAGATTTGTATCGCAATTTCCGATGTATACGCGGATTTCGAATAATTCGTGTTCGCGTATATTTTGCCGATCCAGATTTCCGCGGAGGGATTTGTGTGCTCTTAAAAGCCGATTTATTTATTCATTGTGCGTCGAGAGAGTCTTGTATTAATCTAGTATATAAAAGATATTGGAATATTTGTATACATACTGCTAATATGATGAAATTGTGCAATAATCCGATTTTGTAGTTCTACCCATTTGTCAATTTATTCCTTGAAAATTCTCAGGTATAATCAATTATATGTTTGAAATAAAAAAAGTTCTCGACTTAGCTCGATGTATTTTTAATATTATTTGTTTGAAACGTGTAAATTGTTTCGTCTAGACAATAATAGCTTTATTGTCTAGACGTCAAAATTTGTGATTCAGTGCGCGACTCAAAAAAAAATATACATGGCAGTACCGAATCGTGCAATTAAATTACTGAAATTAAAAGAGCACAAAAATAGTTCTTAACGTCAACTAGTATTAAATTAGGAACAAAACAATTATTTTCAGAAATTAGAGTAACTATAAGCAAGTATAATTAATAAAATCGTTGGTTAATATGATCCACAATTCACACTATTCATCGTGAATAAATGCATCGATATAAATCAATATAACGTATATACTAAACATTAAAGATACAAAATCTAGAAACGAGCTGAAAAGGAACCGAAGGAGAAAATAGAGTATAAAAGCGAAAGTCTCGCAATGCCGCCGTCGCCGACGACGGAACGTCAACGTCGGCGTTAACGGCTCTCCCTCTGCGTCTGCCCCGCGATTTTTTTCGTCTCTCTCCCTTCTCTTTTTTTCTCGCACTTTTTCGAGTCGACGCCGTGCGCGTGTTTTTCCTCGGTCTCTTGTATTTCTTTTTTTTGTTTTGTATTCCCGCGTAGAACAGAACAGCGGCTCCGAAAGAGAAAAAACGCGTCGCGGCTACTGGGAAATTTTCTTATTTTTCCGGGAAGCCATCGGTTGTTTAATCAGCATTGCTGACAGGTGATGTGTTTGGGAGGGGAAGAGTAGAGACGGGGAGACATTCCGAAATCGCCTTATTTTCGTGGTGGGAAGCTGCTTTTTACGCATTTAATTAACAGCGCGGTGACAGGCGGTGGAAGTAGGAGGATAGAGAGAGAGAGGGAGAAGCTGACTGCAGAGGGACACGGCGATAATCTCTATTTTCGACATGGGGGTCCCTCTTTAATTTCAAATAAACGCGCCGTGTTTGTTATTCCTGGGTGTCTCTTTAAAGTAGTCTCAATTTATCTGGCGCGTTCTTTATATTCTGATAAATAGACGAGGATATATAATTTGTAGCTCGTGCAGAGAGCTTGTATGCTTGATTAATGCTGCAGTATAGAACCGGCCTGTTAAAACTATTTAAACTTACTTAAATAAATTAATCTGTTATGCTTACAAAAGAAATGGTCTCGATTCGTTAAGGGGGATAGAGAAAGTTGTTAGTTTATTTAGAGGATGCAAACACTTTTTTTGTGTCCCACAATAATACAATAATTTTTGTATATCAAAACCTTTAAATTAAATAAGTTTTGCAATTTATCACACTTTAATTTGGACAAATGACCCAAGTTCTGTACATTGACTAAAATTTTAATTTCTTTCCCCATTCCTATACAGAACCCATTTCATCGAGTCAATCACCCATCTCCCGTTTCACACATAGATCCCAAGGCACCCAAATCTCAGGCGAAAAAAAAAACGGTCGAACGCGTATCCAAAAAACAGGCGGTACACGACTCCTGTCACCTCGCCATCTTCGACGTTAATTAATTTCTCGGCGGCAGGCCGCACGTCGCCCAAAGAAGTACACGCAGGAGTTGTCGAAAAAAAAAGAAGGAGAGAAGACGGAGGAAGAAGTATCGTGCGTAGAGGCGGAGGACGTCCGAAAAGGCGCAAAGGACACGTGGCGCGCACGTGCCCTCGCTACGCGTATTATATCCTCGCAAAAGGATCGAGAGAGAGAGAAAGAGAGAGAGAGAGAGAGAGAGAGGGCACTGGAATAAAGAGGAAGGAGTCGCGACTTCCTCGATGGACGACGCGAAATCGATAAATCCCGTCGCTGTGTAGCTTCTATTCCTCCCTATATGTACCTCGGCCGAAAATGGCCGATAGCTTTTAGCGTGCGTGCGTGTGCTACGCGCGTCGTTCGCGCGTGTACCGAGTGGAACGAGATTTACGAGGCACTAATCGCCCTCTTCGCCAAGCTTTTTCTCCCGCCGAGTGCTTAGGAGGAGTCTGGGTAAAAAAAAGGTATGCTCGCTGATTTTTCGCCGCGCGGGAGGGAGGAGGAGGCACATTGCCTTTACCCGCGCGCGGGGATGAAAATTTAACGATCAAATTGATTTCGGCTCGTTACGATTTTTCTTCCTCTCTCTTAGCCCGTTAAGATTGACCCGAATTGCTTTTGTTTATTATGGAGGAAGTATTCCGCGGCACTGATTAATGACTGTCGATGGGCAGCTTGATGATGATGGGGGGAAAAACACTTTTCCGCGTACGTCATTGTCAGGTTCTGAGTTCGTTCGCTCTGTTATACGCTTTCTTTACGAGACATCGCGATATTGATCTCGAATGAAAATTTGTCAATATGCGGTTATGCTCCGAACACAGTATAAGACCACAATCTACCGAAAACATACGTATAGGAAATCAACGCATCGTTGTTTTAGCATCAGAATGAGACTTTTTTCCATCCAACAACCACAGGTATATGGAATACGCGGTCAAAAACTCGTAAAAATTAATTCATTCGTCAGCGCAGTCGTGCAAATTTTCCCTTGAAAAACTCGCCACCCGAATATCTCTATTTTTGTCGATTTCACTTCTTCCCCTTCTCTCTCTCTCTCTCTCTCTCTCTCGTCTACATGCCCGTTTCCGTCCTTCTCTGCGCAAAGGCGTAAAACGCACCAGTCGTATAAGCAATGACACGAAACGAGCGAACGTTACTCGCGAATCGTTTCGCAGAGTCTCTCTCTTTCTCTCACTCACTCTGTCTCCCTCTTCTGCAGGGCCGGTTATATGTACGCAAGAGGGAGACAGAGTTTGTCGCTGGGCCGAGAGCGTAACGACTCGCGGAAAAACGAGCAGCGCGACATTACCGCGCGTAAAAGAGTTCCCCCCTTTGATCCTCCGAATGAAGCATTTTTCGCCCTTTCGTTTCTCCTCCCTCCTTCCCCCCCGCCCTCTCTCTCTCTCTCTCTCTCTCTCTTTCGTTCTGCCTCGCTCTTGAATATCTCTTTTTATTTCGCCGTTATCCCGTTATGTATGTGTGTATATATGGTACACACGCGCGTTAGTCTGGGAGAAAAATCCGATGCTGCCGCGTACGGTGGACCTTGAAACACCGTCCGTTGAGCAATTCCAGAGATAGCATTTTCGACATCATTCGTCCATATATATGCATATTGAGATAACGAATTTTCGACAAAATCATTATTTTCAGCAATATAAAGATATGCAATTCACTCCTCTGTCCCGTTACTCGTTACTCCAATCACCGATGCTGTTATGCAACACGAACAGAAACTGATTATATTTCAAGAGCCACGAGAGTGTGGCGAAGAAGAAAAAAACGTTATTCTCACTCTCGGTCTCGCACGCTAGCTCGTGGATTTATTTGTCTTGAAAAA
>UELU01098670.1:0-10115 GCA_900490025.1 Megastigmus dorsalis
GCATAAAAATATTTTTTCTTACTATTTTTTGCGTGTTTCTTACTTATTTTAAATTCCTCTGGCACTGCCACTTTTAGCAACTACTTTAGTTGCTTATTTTAAATTTCCGTCTTTTGCGGTGCCACTGAGCGAGTACTACAACAGTATGTAATGTACTGCGTCATACAACAGTGCGAATACTTAACTTACTTTGTACAAATTTTATTCGCGCGACAACGAACCGTTCCGACCGAACCACGCGAACATAGCTGCTTGGAGTTCATTTATGATCTGAACATAGCCGAATGGGGTTATTCTGATAATCGTACTGGAACGCTGACGGGGAAGATCAGCTAAACGTGGAAAATCTGAATTCCCTTAAGAGTGCTTCTCAGTGCGATTGATGCGCCATCTACCGTTCAAAGTCTATTTTTATTAATTTTGGCTGTTTAAAATATATAAAAGTTAATAGCAAAGTTTCGGCATCTGCAATAGGTATTCAAGATTATTTTACAAAAGGTTTCACGAATTTAACTGAAAAAGTAAAGCAATGATCTTGTAAGAACTAAAGGTGAATTTTTGAATTGATCTACCCATCGGCTTCTATTTTACTTACAAGATCATTGCTTTGTTTCTGCACTTAAATTCATGAAACCGTTTGTAAAGTAATCTTAAATACCTATTGTAGATGCCGAAACTTTGTTATTAACTTTTAATTGATTTAAATAACCAAAATTAATAAAAATAGACTTCGAACGGTAGATGGCGCATCAATCGCACTGAGGAGCACTCTTAAGGGGATGCAGTAGCGTCCCCTCTCCTCAGTATTTCTCTCTTCCAATTATATAGAAAATCGATAACTCATATAGACCTCATCTTGTACAAAATGCTTTATTATATTGAGCACTACGCCGCTCAAGTCCAAATATTACTCAAAATTATCAATATAAAAAGTTATAAGCATAAGTAAGTATGAACATAATTTTAAGGTTAACTTTTTCATAAAGCATAAACACTTACAAGCATAAGCTCTTACCTCTTCCAATTATTTGCAAAAATGACAAATCAAATCACTTTCATATTGTACAAGATGATACATTATATCGAGCACTACGCCGCTCAACTCTAAATATTCATTTTTATTATTAATTCATCAAGATATAATCGAAACAAAAAGCACGTCTTTAGCTACTGTATCCCCTTAAGATTACTGCAAAATTATGTTGGTTTCACTCTAGCTTCAACCGTTTCCTAGATAAAAGAGAAAAACGAATTCTAACCTACAAAAAAATGCCATTTTCGAAAAATATAACTATGGATGTTTTAAACTTGATACTTCCCTTTAAGAATTCCAAAAAAGTGAAAAACGAATTTTAACATAAAAAATTACAATTTCGAAAAATATAATTATTGTTAGACATCCAAAACTAATTTCTCATTTGGAAAGCAAAAATTTTGTTCGTTTCACTCTAGCTTCAACCGTTACTGAGATAAAAGTAAAAACGAATTCTAACCTTAAAAAATGAGATTTTTGAAATTTAATCTTGGATATCAACAAAACTTAATTTCTCTCCTAAGAAATTATAAAAAATTTGGTACTTTTGTTGGAGCCATAATCGAAATAAGAACTAATAACGAATTCTAACCTCAATAATTGTCAGTTTAAATAGGTTACTTATTGATAGACATAGAAAAGTTAATTCTCCTTTAGGAAACCTAAAAATTTTGTTTGCATCACTCAAGTTTCAATCCAATTCTGACTTAAAAAATGAGATTGTATAAGAGTATAATTATAAGTATGTGTGATCCTATGCGTAAACATTTAGTACGACCAGATCTAACACCTAAACAGTTAATTTATTTTTAAAGCAATAGGTATTAATTTATAATAATTATCAGAATTCAGTTTACAGTCATAATCTTAGTGTAATTCTTATAGTATGCATATTGATAAGTAGTTATAGTATAATAATTTTATATAACTATAATATCACGATTTACAGAATGCGGATAAGTCAGTTGAATAAGAGTATCTAACGGGAACGGAAACAAAACGGTAACGAGTAGGTAACGGAACGGAAAGGAATACGCATAAGACAACTAAAAAAATATAATAGTAATAAAGTCTAAACGTTTCGAAAAGTGTCGGAAAAATTACAATTTATATCTTGAAGAACCCCGATCACCAATTTTGAACGGGACAGCCTGGTCTGTTTGGTGGATCAGAATCATTTTGGGAAATAGTTTTTTAAAATATTTAGTTGACGTCCTCGGGCGATTTTTTAGACTAGTATAATCGTTCTAGTGGCGTACTCCAGTCCCGACTATTGGACGAGAGTCCAGGTCAAAATAGGAGGAAATTTAAAACAAATCATCCATAGCGCTTTCAGGACGTTGCACGATACTGCACTTCATTTTGATTATTATGTTCATACATTTCTCATTGATCCTAGGAGTGTAAAGTTGTGTAAAGGAAAATATATATCAGTAATAGATCAATGAAGTTAAGCAGCGTTGATCGGCACGGTTAGAACTTGGATGGGTGAACCACAAAAAAAAATTATAAATCGAAAAAAAAAATTCTATTTTGTTCGTACAATATATTATTGTATTATGCTTTTCCGACATTTATATTATAATTAACAATTTAAAAATATGCACCTATAATCCAGCATGAAATTTGCACGTATTTCACGCGAATTTTTTAAACAATATGCACAAACATTACCTGTGAATCCATACGTATTTTATGATGATTTCCTCAAGAAAATTGTAGGGAACATTGTTCACGTAGATCTAATATTTTAAAGTGATTGCATAATAGTCAAGATGCCTTAGACTTTTTCATCGTTTTAATTGTTAGCAGAGATATTCCGATGCCTATTTATTAATTCGATGGCGTAGATTACGAATATCGACTTTAAGACAGTGTAAAGTGAATGGACCATTCTTTAAAAAATGCATAAACAATAAAAATTGCAAATATTGGCGTTTCTTGCGATTACCTCAGCTCCTGTTGGTTTGAGCGAAAAAACATGAAGAATAAATTGATGTTTTTTCAAGACAAACAAATTCAGGCTTCTAAAATTTATTGTTAACATTGAACTATCTTAAAAATTCAACGAGTTATGTAGCTTTTTATGACTTCAAAATTTTTAATAACGCCAAAATTAGGTTTTCTAATAAAAAAGATTTTATTATAGCCAAGAGTTTCAAATCGTTTCATGAGTAAGTAAAAAAATCAACGACATTTAAATTCCGTGTTTCAAGAAATTGCAGACACCAATTTTTTTTTTACGAAATCGTTATTTATAGCAAATCTTATCATCTAAATGAATAAAAATTTTAACCATATATTATTGAATAGTTAAACTAACGTTTTGTAAAATAGTTTAAATATATAAATTTATGGTGTAAAGTGGAAGTGGTTTTGTGCAATTTGCAAAAAAGCTAATAAGTATTTTTTTAATATAACATATCTCATTTTGTTCGTCTTATTTTTTCGCTCAGACCAACAGGAGCCGAGATAATTGCAAAAAAAACGCTGTACAATGTTCCGTTCACTTTAGACGGTCCTAAAGTTGATATTAATAATCTACGTCCTCGAAATAATAAAAAGGCACTCAAATATCTTTACTAACAATTGGATCCAAAAGCGGACTTTTTTCACCTGGATCCGGGACTATAATGATTTCATGTAAAATTCAGGAAGAAAATCCTTGCAAATTTTTCAATCTGGTTACATTGAATATCCAATTATTCTAATGTATCATTCTTTTCTTGTAATATAAGACAATTGACAATATACCGCAATCATCCCTCTTTGATCTTTAAACATATATACTGTTCGTATATGAAAAAAAGTAGTAGAATTATCTAATAATACCGTCTATTGGTGACTGGAACAAGATTTTCGTTATGAAGAGCCTCACAAGTCACGTGGCAGCAGAATTGGGTGTAATGTTCCTGGGTCTCCATATTACAAGTGTTGAGTAGTATTGCGAGACCAAGAGGTTTGAGAGAATTGAGGTGCTGACGCCATGAGTGATCATCGAACTGCAGCTTAAACGGCAGAGCGCGGTCATGAGTCAGGTCCAGGACCTCCGCCACAGTATGCGACATGTCTAAGAATACAATTATTTTCAAAATTGTTTCTCTTTGCTAAGCAACACAAATAAGTCTTTACCGTGATTCACATACGATGTCCTATTAGAATCTTGTTTTGTGCTATCACCAGGATGGCTAGGATCACCCGATTTGTTTAGACTAACCATGCTGCTTAAAGAAAAAGTGGTAAATAATTTTACAAAATTTTATAAGTAAATCTTTTTATCAAGTACTTTCATTCTCATCAAATAAAAATTAAAACACATAGATATTTATTATAAAACAGAAATCTTTTAGTAGGATGTAATAATCTTAAAAATAGTAAATAAAAAATTGTGTATGAAAATTTTAGATGGATGAAAAAAGGATTACCTCGATGTTCGCGAAACACTATTGGTGTTGGGATTTGTATTAAGATTCGTGTTACGAAGGAAAAAAACTTTCTCGGCTGTTGGGTTGGGCCATGATAAAATTCCTTTTTTGTCAACGCAGCATAGAGCCTGTGAATTAGATAGTCATAATGTTTCATATATGAAAATTTATATTCTGAAAAATTTTTACTTCACAAAAATCTGTCGCTCGTACATATCGAATGCAATCCATTGATAAACAAATAATCTTTCACAATTAAACTTATACAAAGTAGAATATTATATATTTCGATGTAGGTAAGAGTAATAAAACTCACTGTTACAGAGCCCAAAACATGTAAAATATTTGCAGATCTAGTCATCATATGTTCCTTTCCAAACATAATGTCCCAAAAATATTCTGATAATTCAGTCCAATTATAAACTACCTCTGGATGGTTTGGATCTGAACTTTCCTCAAAAGGGTCTAGAAACTAAATTTTAAATAGTGTGAAAATTGCATTCTAACTATATTTAATATTGCACTCTGTAATGAATATCTGATAGTATTTATCCTGCATTACAACTTCATATGTAATTTGAAATATATTCATTAAAAATTACCTGAGCCTTCTTTGATGACTGATAAAGCTTAAAAAGAGCCTTAAATCTGGCCATTCCAAAGCAATTAAGAACAATCCACCAGATAGGGAAAGCTATAGGTAGCAATGGAAGGGTAACCGCCACAGGTTGCAGTAGAAATAATTCAGTCCAATGGCCAAGGCCCACATAATCATACAAATAAAGGTAGCGCATAAGATTAAACATGAGAAGCAAGATAAGTAGAATGGGATAAATGAGCTGTTCAATACAGCAAATCATGACGAGATGTCTTTCACGGTTGTGGCAAGTTACAGGTCTATCCAGAGCCATGTCCAAAGCCATACGTAAATTTGATAAATAAGGCGTTTCCTGTAGTTTATAAATTTTGTTACGCAAAGGTGCATGAGCCTGAGGAGCTAAAAATGCACCAGTGCCACTGTGCACCTGAGGACCATAGACTTCACGAGCATGTAATACTGGGGCCTCTGCATCCTGTAATATTGAAGATAATTGATTATTTAATTTTTACACAAGTTTAATTTCTAAATGTAATAAATTTATAAAAAAAACAAATCTATAGAATATTTGTAAAATATAAATAATGCAGTATTATAATTGTGAGATAAACATAATTTTTAAGAAATTAATTTTTATATTATATCACAAAAAATTATAAAAAAAACTATTAATTAAAAACTAGAATTTTGAAAACTTACGTCATAAGGAATACAGTAACCAGGGACTTGTTGACCTGGTTTTATCACAATAATATCACCAGCAACCAATAGAGCCCAAGGTAAATTAACCATAGTGCCATCTCGATATGTCCACTGTAAAGTAATACATGGCGAAAGTGGGCTACATAAGTGTGGATAATTTTCTTTCTTCCAAAGACATTTTGATTGAGCCACTAAAAATTATAAAATATTTAATGACAAAGCATGTTTATAAAAAAGGGCCTTAATTCATACTAAGCGCGAATTCATTTGCCTTTTATATTGATTATAGAAGGCAAATGAATGCTCAATAAAACTTTTAAAAATAATCAAGACAAAGCTTTACAAACTTTCATTTCAATTACTTTTCAGGATTTTATCTTTGTATAAAATTAAATAACCATAATATACAAGATTAATTAAGTTGAAGAAAAACTAATAAATAAAAAATTATCATTAAAAATATACCTTCGATTTGTTTCACAAGGTTCTTAACTCTATTTAAAATTTCAAGGTGTCGAAACCTATTATCAGAGATTACTAAAATGCAATTGAATATAACTAGAATAATAATGATCACTCCTTCAAATGGCCAATAAGAAAATCTAAAATAAAAATACAGTTAAAAGAGCATCTTATTTTTAATTAAATGTTTGATTTTGAATTGTCAAACTTACTCCAAATCATTCTCAGTGAAAAATGAAACAATAAACACAGCTGCACTTATAAGAAGAGCTATTGCTGATGTCCAACAAAATGTTGTATACTGACTTTTGTGATGCAAAGCATCTTTCAACCATCCTGTATATTTTCTATTAATAAAATGTAATAGGATTGTTGATTTATTATAAACACAAAAAATTATGTTAAAGCTAGAGTTCAGTTGAAAAATAAATATTTCTACATTACCAGTCAATCATGATTTAAATTCATTATTCAATTATCTATATAAAAACATAAATTTTCACTAATTTTCAGCAAAAAAAATACAGTTAAGCTCTTTATTCTTCATATGCTGGAAATTCTGTTATTTGTAATATTTACTACTGCTCTTTCTATATGACTTCGGAAACTCTATTTGCCAAAAGTGGTTTTGCTTATCTTGTGCAGCACTTCTACAAAAATTCCTCAGTAAAAAAAATATAGTTAAGAAGATACATCTAAAATTATGATTTTAACAAGAATTTACAGGTTCATAGATAAAATTCTAATAGTTACACTTAAACTTTTGGGAGATTACATGGCCTTACAAACTTGAAAAAATATTTTTATGTTTGTAATTTTAACATTGTCTATTATGGGGAGTGATTTTATTATCACAATATTAAATTAAATATAATTGAGATTTTTTTTAAAAAATTTCAGTGATAGAAAAATTAATATACAATATATAGCAATTTGAAAAATAAAAATTTATGGCTTTGTTAAAGAGTTAGAACATATTTTTCTTTTAAATAGTCAAGTTACATGCTACATACATATTAACTGCGCTTGTCAAAGCCAATAGTTCCATGCTTAACTTCCTACATATCGGTAGAACCTCCTTAATGATATGAAGTAACATTAAAATAAAGGTAAACACAAGTCTATAAGATAATTTTTGATAAATATGGAATAAAGTAGACAAAATAAAAAATGTTCTATAAATAAGTGTCATAAACACATACCAAAATATGCATAACCTGTTAAAAATATCCACATGGATGAGAGATTGGTCACTTGTCAAATCTGTCAAGCACCTATTAAGAACACCAAATCTACATGAACTTTAATTTAATTAACCTCTGTTGAAAATATTTCCAGGTGGAAATCCACATCAATTTTGATATAGAAATCCTCGTAGAATCAATGAGGATATTTTCAGCAAGGTAAAAAGTTTCAGCCAAATTCATTCAAAATTACCCAGTAAGGAGTTTCTCATACATCCAAGACTAAATATTGAGAAAAACTAAGCTAAAGTTGATTAAAAGTATAAATGTTAGTGCACTAATTTACCCCAGTGGAAATTTTAAATGTATGAAAATGTATCAAAATGTATCAAAATGTATCAAAGTGTATACAAAGGTTGCATTTCGTAATTTTGTCAAAACCCTTTGAAACATTTTGGTACATTTTGATACATTTTGATACACTTCGATATATTTCGAAAAATCAAAATAATGTTATTTTTTTTATTGTTTTCCTCGTGTAAGCTCGTTTTGATACGTTTCAAAATATTTATGTACATTTTTAGACATTTTGATACGCATTGATACCATTTGGTACCTTTTGATACATTTTCATGAGCATCATATTTTAAAATTTTATATTTTTTTCTCAAATAAGCAGATTATACTTTTTAATGCTTTTTGAAACATTTCGGTATATTTATATATATTTTTGTCCGTTTTTACAAGATGTATCAAAACGTATTAAAATGTATCAAAATGCATCTAAATGTATCAAAGCGTATCTAAATATTTTTACAATCAATAAATTTTTTTCAAATAAAAAATTATTGTGTACATAAATGTACGAAAATGTATTAAAATGAACCAAAAGGTATAAAAATGTATCGAGTCAATGAAAAGAATTATATATTTTACAAAATGCAACATTTATATACACTTTGATACCTTTATGTATACTTTAATATATTATAATACATTTTGATACATTTTGATATACTTTCGTACATTTAAAATTTCCACTGGGGTAGCTAAGGAACTTATTTTTTTAATGATTGTTATGATTGCTTGCATAAAATTGTATATTTATATAATTAAAACTGAAATGACTACTTTTCGTCAAAGGTGTATTTCTAGATTATATTAAAGTATAAGATATATGCATATAGATATTAGTGTAATAAGATAATTAACTTTTTAGTCATTTGTAACTGAACTCTAGCCTCAAAGAAAATAATCTTATACATACTTATTTTTTTTACATTCTTTTTCATATTCTTCTATAATTCTTTTGATGTTCATTTGCAATATTTCTAGTGCCTCTACCGTTGTTAATCCTAAATTCTCACATTTTGTTTCATCTTTTCTTTCCTCTTTCTTATTGACATTTTCTCCCTTTTGGGACTCCATTACTACAGTAACAAAATAAAATTAATATTTTTTTTCATTCAAAATCGAAACCAATTAGACACTCTTATTTTTATTAAAACTTTTTATTACCTCACTTTTGCTGGTAAATGCTTCATTCGTTAAAATGCAAATTTTAATTTAATTGGTCACAGTACCACATTCATATTTAAGGTAGTTGATAAAATATGGTATCTAAAAAGTAATCTAACTTTATTAATATATTAAATTAGACATCAATTCTGTAAAGCCACATTTTTACCATTTCTAGAAAACATTTTTATAATTCTAACGATTAACTAATACATTATAATTATAATTTATGATGACTATAAAAACTCAATACTTAAGTGCGGATTGTGATGAAAATATATAAATATATTATCAAAATGAGCTCAAGATGACTAATATTTATAACATCCACCTTAACTCACTTCACAACCAGCATTTCCTTCAAAGTACCTGCTGGTAAAAATTCATCAAGGTCGCAAAAAATAAAAAACTAATGTGCCATTTTTTCGAAATCTGAATTGTAATAAATTTCAAGCTTCAATAAAACTCCATTTTTTTTCAGGTCTCAGAAAAATATCACAAATCGTCGAAGCTCTTTAAAACTGTTTTTCTTCGTGCATAATAACTAATCATTTCAACCTTTCACGTATAGAAATAAAGAAAGAGAAACCAACGAATATAGGCTAGACAAACAATATAAAAAAGTGTGGTTATGTGCTACTTCACTTAAGTTAATGGAGGAAAGTCAAAGTAAATGTATAAAAATGCAAAATTAACAAAATTATATAACATCACGCACGTTAGTAGGTATCCGCAATATCAACAGATACTGTAAAAAAATTATCACATACTGCACAGGCCTTACTGCAGGTGCACGCTCCGAAAAAATACACACGCATCGCGCAGCATCCAAAAAAATGTTCATCAGCTATTTAGGTCTATGGGTGTACCCCTCAGAAAAATCAGCTGTTACACGGTCTTATAAGTAAGTACTAGTACCAGACAGTGTTGGGCACCCGACCGTTCAAAGGCACACCAAATGACTATGTTCAAGTCGCAAGAGCAAAATCACTTCACGTTACTCGTGCAGACAGCGCGGCGACCATCCAGTGCAGCGTTACCAAAAGTGGCATCGCCAGAGAGGGAAATTTGAAAAAAGTCAAAAAACACGAAAAAAAGTAGTCAGAAAAAATTATTTTTATGCATTGATAATTTCAAATAAATTAAAAGTAACAAAGTTACTATGCCAGAATTAATTGTTTGTAATTATTTAT
>UELU01098680.1:3174-34130 GCA_900490025.1 Megastigmus dorsalis
GAGAGGGAGGGAGGGAGTGACTGTGTGAAAAATCGCCGTTAGACCCCAACAGGCGCCTAATCTCTGTTCCGCCTTCGAAATCCCGATACATACAGGAGCGTATAATCCGCAAATTTCCGCAGAGTCGGTGAGTGCTCAGGAGGAGACTGGTCGATCCATTGCGAGAGCGCGCGTGCACCACCTCTCGGCCATAGTTTGTATATGTTGCGGTCGTAAAGGTATTAAGATCTATGATGCGATGGCATTGTCGGAACAACGTGCGACATTACTTGCCTAGTTAGCCGATGGTTACATGCTAAATGTCTATAAGGAACAGTTTCTATACGTTGATTTATGGATTTGCCTTTTCTTGCGGCAACTGTTTTTGCGGTTTGCCGAATTTGTGCGGCTCAAAGGAATCTGCGGTTTCGTCTCGAGTACTGTGTTTTTCTTTTCTCGGGTTTTGTTTACACGGACGCGTGACTGTGATGTTGCAGAACTACGATATAAACTGTTTTGCTGGTTCTTTTTATGCGCACGTGAAATCGCACTCTTTATACTTTAACGATTGTGTTTTGTAAATAATATTTCATTGAAAATAACGGTATGAAAAAGGTCTTTTAGTTGTAAATGGACAACTTATTTTTCTGTATGCACTCTAAGTAACACAATGTATTTCGGTTATATTCCTAGTAGACAACAACATTTTTGCAAACTTTTGGCACATTATATTCGATTAAATTTCTTAAAATAATATTGCTATCAACTATTAAAATAATATTGTTCTTTTAAGTTTGTAATTTAAAATACATAATTAAAGTACATAAGATAATTCAAAATTTAATTTGATAAATCTTTATTATTTATTAATTTAAAGAATTAAGTTACCAAGGTAATTTGGAAACTTCACAGGCACAGTTCTCCAACAATTGCTAAAATTCGTGAAAGTCAAACAAAAAAATATCGATAATCCTTTTCATTACTTATACATTAATGAATTGAGCTTAGAGGAAAGCTTTTGAAAATTAGTCGTGAATATACTTTGAAAAACGCCTCTTTAATCGGTCAGTAAAAGCCAAAATTTCTCGCAACACAGAGAAATCCCCGATTTCCGTAAGTTACGCATCCTCCAAATTTGTCTGCGAAAATAAGAAAAAGCAGAAGACGAAGACGAAGGAAGACAGCGAGAGAGCGTGGGCGTTTACCTTTCGGCCGGGGGAAGAGCGCAGGGCGTCCCTACGAGCGCGGGACCTTCAACGAAGGATAATCCTAGGAATAGAGGATCATCCAATTACGGCACAGGTGACCCGGGCATCATTTGTATTCATTTCGCCCGCGTCTTAGACCTCCTCCTTCCTTCGCTCTCACTACCACAGTTTGGCGAAGTAGCTTTCCCCCCCTTAGCCGTGCACGAAAAGTCCAGATTTCTGCTTCCTGCTTTTCCCTCACACTTTGTCTGACAAAGTGCGGGGTTAGTTTTTGACTTTGCATAAATTCATCGATAATTTCTTAATAAGACTTAGTTTTATTACTAATTTGAGCAGTTAAAATTCTAACAATTATTTTCTATAGATATTACAGTCGGAATTTCATCCCTATAATTGTAAATGTAAAATTGTTTTTAACTCAACGAATCCGTAAATCTCATCCAATTTAAAATTTACAGGGTTTATTGTGTTCGTTACCTCCTAAAGGGATTTACCGTCTCGTAAAATCGTTCTATTCTTTTTTTTCTTTCCAAAATTAGTCTGTAAATAAACATTTACACCATTTCAATTATCACTTTAAAATAGTTGAAAAAATAAATGAACAATTTTGAAACGGCGAATCTCTTACATTTTTGGTATTGAACAAAATAAGCTCTAAAAGTATAAAAATTGACTAGTCTTATGATTTTCTTGAGTTAAAAACAATTTTACATGGGTGTGAAGCATAGGTCCGGAGTTTCCACCTTAAATTACTCAGATCAACCACAAGAAAAATAATCAACCCATAAATATGTTATATTTCCTCAACAGTACTAAAACAACATTTAGAAGTAGTAATAATATATTTAAGATAAATATTTAATAGAAATATCAAAGTACTCCATTTGGCATATAAAACTCTTTATTATTAATTTTATTACAAGGAAAAACAAAAGTTATTTCTTAAACAAACGATAGCCAATATCTTACCCACTTCCTCACTCACTCCGCCCTTGTCTGCATTCCGCTCTTCTCTACGAGGCAGTCCGGTTCGGGATATATCTCCCTGGCGAGAGATTATCCGCGCGAGTCTTAAACAAAGACTTATGCGGGACTTAGGCACTGGGATTTCGTCGGAGATTAAGTCGGCCCATCGTCGCTATATACTCGCCTCTCCTTTTCCCTGGTACACAACAATTAATTTGAAACCCGTTTGCTGTGACCGAGCGCGGCGATCGTATTACACGCCCATACCTTTTTCCGCAGTCAACTTTCGACAATCGACTTGAAGAGAGCAGCCAATTTCTTTTCTGGCCAATTATCGACTTTTCCTGCCTCCTGGGAGACTCTCTCGATACGAGGAAAATTGCTCATTCTTGATAATTTCGTATAGCTGAATGGTACTTTGAGAAAGGAAAAAATAAATAATAAAAAGTACTTGGACTATTTAATTTTGTCCGTATCGACAAATACTTTATATAATACTTAGGTTATTTGATTAAGATTTGATTGTATTGTAGAAAACTGATGAGATTAAGCATTATCGAGCAACTAACAAAATTTAGGTTTTAGCCAGAATTGTTGGAAAGCATTTCGCTAAACGAATGAAAATATCCATACTTCAGTAAGATTTTTCTGAAATTTAATTATGAATCTGTATCATCACGAGATCTAATCAATATATTATCACATTCAATGCGAAAAATTTAAAATAATAAATCTGAATAATCGGGCATTGTACATAGTTAGTTATACAGATGAAATAATCAGCAAGAAGATAATAGTCGCCTGCAGCCCAAGCATCCAAAAGCAAACAGACGACGCTCGCGCGGCCGCACTCCTCCCGATCATCAGATTTCATTCGCATGTAACACGTCGCGCGTAACCCACCAGCTGAAAAGTGGCGCGATATACAAGAAAATTCTATTAGCAGCCACCTCCCGACCTCCAGTACATACACACACAGAAGCAAAAAAGGGCAGCTTTGAAAGTAAGTCGCTCGCGCGCGTCCAACATCCCCCCTCTGATATACAAAGATACATGTAGAAAAGAGAGAGAGTAACAGGAGATGTACGGCACACGAGGCACATATGACGATCCCTTCACGGCTCGTTGGCCGGCCAAGTGCACGTAATGCAGGCGGCCGCCGCACAGCCGTGCGCGAAAGAAAGGCGAGCGACAGGGGCGCGTATACCTCGTTGTATATCACATAGAGAGGGAATGGATTGCCGCTACTGCTGTTACTGCTGCCGTTGTTGATCGGACGCGGCCGGTGGATAATGGAGAGCTGCGCACTTGTTACAATGCGATGGACCTGCTGTGATGCTTGCAAACGATGGCGGTCGCGCGATCCTTTTTATGGGACGAGATAGGTGTATTGTTTGGGTGGGTTTTTTTTTTTCTTTTAAGGGCCTGTGGAGGATGATTTTACGGACAGCGGGTCTATGCCGCGTTCGGTTGACTTGTGCGTTTGTTTATGCTGGAGCTGTGGATTTCGAGTGAAATTAATTAATATTAATTGTCTGTACTGACAGTGATAAAAAATTAATTTACAATAGTTTGAAAATTCATAGTATTGCAATTTAAAATATCACTCGAGCGTTTTCCAATCAGGACCACCAAGCAAGATTAATATTAAGGAAGAAGAGAAATGAAATAATAAACATTTTCCAAAAGCAGATGAAATGTTCTAAACTCGCAGTAGGCAGATATCGAAAAAGGGGGGGGGGGGGCGGCGGCGGCGGCAAGGAAGACAGAAAATGAAAAATCGGTGAAAGTGACGGATGAAAAGAATTTGAGCGATAGTCCTTGGAGATAGGGGACTGAGTCGCGCGCGTCCGATCTCTCCCAATATACTTTTGGGCTCGTGCACCGACTGCCGAAAAGTGTGCCGCCGGCATGGGGGAGAGAGAGGGAGAGAGAGAGAGAGAGAGAGAGAAAAGGTGGAGGGGTTCAAAGTTTCGCGATATGTATACGTACGGGGTGTACATTGCCACATCTGTTTGCAATTGAAACGAGTGGCTTGATTCTTTTGGTTTTATGGGCTTAGCGGTTAACGCGCTGCTGCAGAGAGGAGAGACGTGCGTATACCATTGCAGACGAGACAGGCGCACTAGGAAACGCGATTAAGAGGTTCGGTGGCCATTTGCCTTGCGCGATATCGCTTCTACGCATGTAATCGGGTTTTCCAATCGCTTGTCTCTCGATGCTGCTGGATTTCATTTCTCGAGTGACTCGGAGAGAAGAATGGATGTGGTTGACAAACTCGAAACGCACTTTATTATATACACGTGTTCTCCGAGAACAGTTGGACGGTTCGCGTGTTTGCTTTTATTTCTGAGGACACTTGGAGTAATGGCTTATCGATGTGCTACACTTTTGTCAATTTAATATAAACATGTGGGCGAATATCGTTTGGTTGATCTTTGTGACGAGTGTAAAATACGATTAGTGACAATGGAAAAACACGGATATAATAATAATGTATTTTTCTTTTTTTAAATCTGAACAAATTTTTTAAAAGCTGCAAGTATAAAACTTAACATTCTGCGTGTGTATATTGTATAATTAGCCTAACACATCCACTGTACAAAAGTTTAGATATGTATATATATATATATATAAAATTCGAAATAGGATCTGATATACTGACCATGGTTAGACATTAGCTATACGTTTTTATGTGTCAGATTAACTTTTTTACACTGGATTAGATCGTTTTAGGAAGTTCAGAATGAACGCCTGAACTATGCTGTATGGCAGACTATGTTAGAATTATCAAACCTCATAATAACAAATTTCAATCAAACTTCTCACTCGCACATGCTTACGAGAGTCCGCCTCGATCTTATCAAGGAACAAAAATCATCGTCAACCCTACACAACGTACATCACACGTATTATAGACACCCGCAAAACTACGAAAAGTATCTCGTGCAACGCCATTGTTAGAATCCGCCGCAGACGTATAGACAATGGGTCTCTGTTCATGGAAAGAGAAATTCTCGGGGGTTGGGTGGTGGAGGAAAAGACGATTCGCGTTATGGATAATCGCGCGCAGTAAGCAGAGACGATGTTTCAATAAAAGTCGGCAGTTTGCCGGGGCTCTAAGGTGCGCTTTGACGCGGCGTATTGTCTATATCTCGTAACGACCGCAGCCGCCTATCAGAGCCATTGCCATCTTGTATATATAAACACGTGGCCGTGTGTATCCCGCGCTGCTGCCGCCTCCTCTGACGACGTCCTTAATGTCTCGGAGCGCGCGAGATCATCGCGGGAGGGCGGCCCCGCGAACAAACTGCTCTTTCTTATCGTTCCTCTTGTGCGAGTTCGTGTTCTCTCGTCTCTCTCTTTTTTCGGGTTTCCGAAGTTTCAAGATTGCTTTTCGAAAGTTTAATGGCTTATGTGGTGATGATAGCGATCACTTGGATCTAATGCATACGCAATGGGGATCGTTTGGAAGAAGTAATGAGATGTCAATTGTTGATATAGAATTTTCGTGTATTAAGATTTTTATTTGGTCTGATATATAACTTTTATCCATTGCATGAATTATTTATTATGAATTAAGAGTTCTCTTTCGGTGCAACTATACAGCTGTGTGTCAAGTTTCTTCGTCATGATAAGAATCAAATGAGACTCGTATGAAAATGAAGTACTTAACTGTACAAAATATATGCTTGCTTTTGTATCCTCCAAAACGAAGTTCTATGTGATGGAGAAAAATACAAAGGTTTGAGATTGAGATGACATTATATTATAAAAGTATGGTTTGAATATCAAGGAGTCGATATATGCATATAAAAAAAATGTTTGTAGGTATAACTATTAAAAATTTTTGTTTTCTTTTAAAGATAAATCAAATAAATTTTTTGTTGTTCTAAAACCTCAAACGAGAAAATTTATGTCAGATTCAGGGCCGCTTAGTTTTACTGAATCTTTTCTGGGTAACCCGATCTTGAGAAAGTCAAACATTTTTAGTTGAGAAGGTGGGTTTGCACAATTTTTTAATAAATGTGGTTTCAAATGAAAGATCTGCTAATAAGATATTGATTTGATGAGTATCAGATTTTTGGCCGTTTCTGTTCAGGTAGCTTTTTTTATTCTGTAACCTCAAACAAGAAATTTTAGTATTATCTTGTGTCGTTCAATTGCTGTTTACAAAAAAGTCACATTTCTATATAGATATTTACATATATGTAAATTTACATTCCTTTAATAGAATAAGATAGCTTGATGAAAATGTAATCAGTTGATATAAATTAAAATTTAGTTATTTAATTGAGTAATTTTTGAAGAAACAAGTGTGTAGTGAAAGAAATCGATTTTGATTTATACGAGATAACTTAAGTAAAAATTGTTTTTTGTCATGAAAATTTGTATGGTGCATGAATTTGACCATCTCTTGAACAAGTTCTTGGGTATAGTTAAAATCGTATAATCTGCTCCTCTAGACATTTATCAATTGTATTTTTTGTATGAAAAGTCTACAATGAATCGGGAACGAAGTTGAAGTATAATTGATCGATCGAATAAACTCATTGTCAAATTTTAGAGAGCAATTAAACGTAAAAATAAATCCACTTTTCATAAATATTTTGTCAGCAAAAAAGTAATTTTGTGAAAGCCAAATACCAATCTATTAACAATGGTTTCTTTAGTCGATCCTTATATTATGCCTCTCTATAAATATAATAATCATTAAAAATAATAATCGAAAGTGTCTAAAAATCATGTAAAAAAATCTAGCACATTTTTCTATGAGCGAAGCTGTGTTTTTAAAATTAATTGAAAAAAAAAAGTCATCGTGATTGTAACTATTCATTTCTAAGAAAAGTAAATGCTGTTTCCAAATATCTTAAAAACAGTTCTCAGTGAAAGCTGCAGGGGTCCGTGGAACTTTTCCAGTACCTTTTCACATTTATTAATTTTCCATCGTTAAAGTCAAGCCTCGTACAAATTTTTCCCTTTATGCCCAAAAGAAAAAGCTCGAAGAAATCAATGCCTCGCCCAAATTCGCAGCAATGGCAGCCAGAGCATATACCGTGAATGTATACGAGCATCTCGCAGGAGAATCTGACTGGGTTCTTTGTGTGTAGTCCAGAAAAGAGAAGATCCTGCATTGGGGGCGATGCTATTATATGGCGGTGCTATGTAACGCCTCGTTGGCTACCAAAGGACGAACGCCTCTCTCTCTCTCACTCCCTCACTCTCTCAATCTGTCATAGCGACCACAGGCGCAAGCGCTTCTCTCCTCCGTTCACCTCTCTCCCAGCTCTTATTCTTTAGCTCTCCTACACCTATATCTTCATTTCTCTCTCTCTCCTTCTCCCTTTTTTTCTCCTTTTCCCTGTTTATAGACACCCGAGAGTCTCTCTCACTCTCCCTGCACTCTCTTTCTCTCTCTCTCATCTCTCTGCGCACTGAGCCCGTAATCCAAACAGAGGGTGCACGTATACGAGTGCATCGGCCGTAACCATTCGCCATGTGTTGTGCTCGCGTATGCGCCTTAACCAATAGCTTTGCAGACGTACACGAATAATGGCTGCGGATAAGCAAACAGTTTACCGGCATTAGGAAACATAGTAATTTAAAATAAATAATTTGAAATAAATATTTCTTGGAGCTACAGTATGAAGCATAAAATGTAAAAAACTTTTTTATAGTTCTCTTGTAATATGATGATTAAACAGCCTCTTAATTCTTTTGATAAATATTTTTAAATAATAATTTATGAAATACAATAAAGAAATTACAAAAATTTGGTAAATATTTTGCTTACCCTTTTGAATATTTTCAATATTACATGCAAGACATTTGTACATCGCTTTCTATTATTTATTAGAACCTTTGTATTAATCACACACGCACGGCACCGATGAATCCACGAAATCTCAAACCTGCTCAATAATAAATAAATCTCCATTCCTCGGCGATCAATATTGATGATAGATACCCGAGCCGATCGGAAAAGTACACGAGCCCTTATACGCGAAAAGAAGTCATTCATTGTGTTCAAGTTACCCTCCCCATACACTCGTAAGCGATAATCCTCAGAAGCATAGAAAAATTAAGGCGTATTCGGGCAATCCTGACAATTAGCAGCCGGTCGTGCATCGCGCGCAAGCCGCAGATGGCCGATAAGGGGCACTACTATGCCGCGAGCTCCGCAGCCTCGTCATGTACTCGTCGTCTGACGCAAATCCCTCGTAATAAAATCGCCTCGAGTTACTCTCTCTCTCTCTCTCTCTCTCTCTCTCTCTCTCACTCTCCGTGGGGGTAACAGAACTGCAAGTGTGTATATAAGGGATGTATGATTCAGTAGCGATTGGGCCCCGATGTATCGATGAACGTTGAGCCCGCAGCTCATAAATCTTGAATTTTACCAGCGAGGCTAACGACTGAGTGCCATTTGGTTCGGAACCTATCATGTTATATATATAGCATCTGCAGCGATTACACAGTCGAGAGGGAGAGAGAGAGAAAGAGAGACAGAGGGAAAATCGCTTTCTCTTTATCTTCCATTTCGTTCCTGTCTCTTTGCCATTTGTCTCTCGGACACGGACTGCTGCACAGTGACCGCGTCTGCAACCCCTTCGATACATAGACACACACTCTTTCTCGCACTTTCACACCCCCTTCGTGTTGTTGTTGTTTCGTTTTCTTTTTTTTTTCTTTTACGCGTTCTGTCTACAGCTCGACTTTTGCATCTCGTGCGGTCCGACTGGCACTCGATGAGAGGCAAAATAATTTTCACGAGTCGAAGAAGATTTACGCTCCGTATATATGAATATTGCGGTATCTATTGGATATATAATAATCCATCATAATTTTCAGCCGCGCTTTTTTAAATAAAAATAATAGTCATTTCGTGAAAAATGATTAGCCTAGTTATTTGCATCTGCGCACTAAATTAAAAAAAGAAGGGAACTTACAAAAAATTCAAGTAAATTACAACTCGAGCAAGTATTATAGGTGCAGATCATTTACGTTTAGTCGTCATCCGGCAACATCTGCAGCGAAGGTGGCGAACAATAAAAATTAATTTTCAAACGCGACACAGGGCAGCAGCAAACAATTACAATCGATCACGCGAGCAAGCAGTGCCCGAAAAATCAAGGCTCAACCCATCCACACGCACACGCGCGCACACACACAGACGCACTCGAAAGTGCATCTCTCCCCCCGCACGAGATCCCTCAAAATTTTCGCCGGCCCTTCTGTCTTGCCAAGAGCCGGGCAGCAGCCCCATAAACCCTTCCATACCCCACGACATCTACCTCCCCTCTTGTCGATCGGCGACGCTAATTCACGGCACGGTGACATCTCGTTGCCTCCGTAACAAGTAGCATTGTCCCGAAGCATCGATCCTTCCATCGCATTGTGCATCGGGCAGGGCAGTGTATATATACGGAGCGTATACGGGACACCTGGCGAAAAATCCGCCGGGTATACGCAATTGCCATCGATCTCCGAGTCACTCGGCCGTATATACACCCTGTATATATATATATATGTATGTATAGGAGAGAGACCACTGGTTACGCGGACTCCTGCGCACCGCGATTGTTTGTTTGGAAACACGCCTCTGTCGCGGCCGAGCGAGAACAATCGCGACTGACTGACTGACTGACTGCGCATGCTTTGGCTGCTGCTGCTGCTGTTGCTGCGGGTTGAAAGGGTTTCGCCTTTCTTTTTTTGCAGCGGGAGGATGGAATGGTGCAGCGGGGTGTCGGCCAGATTAATTTTCTCCCTTTGTTTTTTTTTTTCTGTTTTGGGTAGCGTTTCGTTAGCCCGCGGTTTTGAGGGGGAGTCGTGCGAGTGGAGTTTCCGATGCGTTGGATACTTATTGTTGCGATAAATGCTGATGATTATTGTTTCTACCAACACTGATTATTACTTATTAAGCGATTGCAAATGAAGTGTTGGAGAAAACATGGTATATATATATATATGTATGTGTGTGTGTATGTGTGTTTATGTATATATGTATTTTACAAGTCTCAAAAATTTATTGGACGAATTAGATAATTAAAATGAATTTTTATATCACTCATTCATCAGTTAGGTATGACATGGATATATAAGAAATCTGTTCCCTGAAGTAAAGACTATAGATCTTCAGTAAAAACTACTCTACGTGAAAACACGAATAAAAGAAGGGCAGGTTCAGCAATGACGGGAATTCATTAATCATCGTTTCGCCTCATAATCCATCAAACAAAAACCAAGATTTTTTTCACATGCACATGATACAACAGCATTCTGCAAAAAAGGCAAAATCGTCCTGATGCGTATATCCAATAACACGTACACTGTTTGCTCATTGTTATTAATCGTACGGATAGAATCAAAATGATTCGAATCAACATTCAAGTGATAGGTAGAGTGACTGTAGACTATATACAGGGTACATCGCTACACAGCATATGGCCGGGTTATAGCTGCGTCATAATACAAGGCCGAGCGTCCGAAAGCGCGCGATATAACAATAAACAGGCATAATTAGCGAAGTATCGTCTCGATAGTCATGGACAAACACGTTTGCGCTGCGCAGGAATTGCGAATTCTCTCTCTCTCTCTCTCTCTCTCTCTCCCACCCACACAGACATACCGACAGAAACCAACAGAGAGAGAGAGAGAGAGACGGATATATTTGTCGCTTGTTAATGCCGGAAACTCTCTGCCGCTCCACCTTCTATCTCTTGTCCCGTTGATTCTCCGCTCGGCTGTGTGTATGCAAAGCAAATGTATCATACTGGCCCCCAGGGCTGCATTACAAACCCCGATCATGCCCGGTCCCGCTCGGCCGCGTTTTCGCCTGTATATTAATACGCCCGCGAAAAATACGAGCCGCTCGCACACCACCTATATCCTATACTACACTATTTCGCTGCTGCTGCTGCTGCTGCTGCTACTGTTACAGTCGATGTATGCATTTATGAGAAGGGTGAAAACGGTTAATTTCATTTAGAGCTTTTCCAATGCTTCCGTGTCTGCGTGCAACGGCGCTTCTGCTGCAGTTTTGCTGCGTATACGCGCCGCCGCGACGCTGCTGCTGCTGCTGCCGCCCCGCGCGCTAATGAAAACTTTGTTTATGCGCCCAAGCAATTGGCGTGTCGCTTTTGCGGTGATCAACCGATGCGTGCGCGAGCTCTTTTTAATGGGCTCGAGTTTCTTTTTTTGTTTTTTGCGCAATCATTCGATTGTGCGTCGAAACTTCCGCGTTCATTTCATACTTGAAGTTAGTATTCTTGATTCATATATATTTGAGATTTGGTTATGGATAACGCAATTTGAGTGGTTAAATCTATCCGCGTCAAATAATATTCTAAAACGGTCGGTTGACGAATTCATTTTCTCGAATCAAAGCCAGAGAATGTCTCTTCAGAAATCACAGGAATTACGAGAAAACAATCGGTATATATAAGCTGGACGAGCTCGCAGCATCGTCCGCACGAATCTGTGATTGCATTAATAATTCGGCGTGTGGCTATACGTCCGACAGCTACTCGGTAGCAGACAAGTTTATTGCCTCGCTGGCAATTTCGCTCCGTATACCGCCGCTGCTGCTGCTGCTCCTCCTGCTGCTGCGAACGCGAAGAAAAGGAAAAGATCCGCGGGTGCGGTCGAAAAAAGAGAGACGAGAGCGAACCGTTACTCCGCGCGGCGGGCAGCAGCAGCGTAGAGCGACGGTGATTCCGTCACGCCGTAAAAAGCAGCTTTTTATTGTCTACGAAACAGGAGCTACTGCCACTGACCGCTCAACGGCTACACATTTTTCCTTCTTCTTCTCTCTTTCCCATCTCTCTCTCTCCCTCTCTCTCTCTCCCGCGCGCGTCATACACGCGTGCGCTGCGCTTGATTGTTCGAGTTTTATTATCACTTGGGGGCTTTCTCTTCTCTCTTGTGTTTCCATGTAGGATGTATACCGTCGGTGTGAAAAAGCTACATGCAGCGGTGTATTGTGAGTTGTATATATATACTAGATTTTCCCCAAAGTTTTGCATTACCACACTGTAGAGAATATATATATATATATATATGTGGCTTGGAGATTATCGTGATTTGTATCTGGTTCGGTAAGTGGTGAGCTGGTGATTTTATGGCGGACTGATTTTGATGCGCGCCAATGGAGATTGGCTTCGGCTTCGTACGATTGCGCGCGGCATTGTAATGCGACACTTGTTCCAGTGGTAAGCGAACTTGAACGCTACAAAGTTGTGAAAACTTTCAATTATAGCTAGATAAGAAATACTAGAAAGTATTGTTATTTTTTAATAAAATTGATAAACCCTAACTGCTCTTCTACTTTCAATCGTTGACAAATAAGCAATGGCTAGTCTATCTATCTCTTGGCCAATGCATCTCGGTAGAGCACAAAGTCAAAGTCGCAGCGTACACACGAGGCACGCAATAATGGATTTGTCGAGAAAACAGCGATACACAAATCCGAGGCCGCAGCAGCACAAGCTCGAATTAAGCGACCAGCGCGGAGTAGACGGCGGTGGCAAACAGCGAGGATATTGCGCGCAATGTGTCGGCTACTCCGACACCCTCTCCCGGAAAACCGGTCCTGTACAAACACACACCGTCCGCACCCCGGCTAATGCGAGAAATACACGTCGCGCGTGTATGGACACACTCTCTCGGCCATAGCCTTCTCTATATATACTAATAAACGCCGATCGTGTACACAACAGCGGCGGAAGTTCTACCGGCAAAATATATAAGACGCCGCGAGGGTGAGAATATTTTCGGTGGGTTGGGGGGTAAATGACAAACAAGAGAATGTGCAGTAGGAGCGGACTGATGAGGTGATTTGTCTCTTTGGATGAAGACATTACCGCGAAGGAATGGAGGTAGACACGTCGAGTATAATAATGTAGACTGCCGACTCTGACTCGTGATTTATAACGCTTGTTCAAAGCTTTCGATTTAACGCGCGCGCGACTCACTGTTTCTCGTTACGTACGACTGCACGTATACGTGTGGTGTTTATATTAGCCCCGCGTGCGGGTTCAATACAGTGGCAAATATTGTCAAGTCGTCATTAGATGTTTGTATAGTTGGAAATCGTATGGGAAAAGCTTTTAAATTCGTTGCAGCGAGTGAAAAAGATTGATATATATCGTTAATCGTGAGTGATAACGTTAAAAGCTATGGGGGTTTATTGCATCCGGGAGCGAGCGCAATAAGTATCAACAGTGGAGTGATTTAACATTATGAGAGAAAATCACTGATGCACTATTATCCTCATTTGTACAGTCCAGCTCAAATGTATTATACTTTCGAATAAATATCAATATCGGCGCCCTGTTATTAACCATAACGAAATCCTTCCCCAATGACTCGAAAGTAATTTGTGCAAAACTGAAATCCTGCCACACGGGCGTTGCTACATTATCGCGCACCCCGTTAATTCTAATAAAACGCTTTTATCGCCATTTCTGTCTGTTTAGCGCTACCAAAAAATCAAATTAATACAGTCACGAAAGATTATTCAAAGCATTGAATATTCTGAGAAATTCTAATATTTAGAAAGTCAGGATTGTTTATGAAGTATTAGCTTTATCGGGTGATTTTTACAGTCACGGAAGTCTTCGGCGTTCCCTTTAAACGAGATTTCACATCGAAACCAAAAAAGTCAACTACTGGAGCTATACCCAAAAAAAAAACATCGAGTTTCAACCAGAGCTAAACCATTTTTCACCCCATCGCGGACGCGGACAACTCTCTTGACTATTTCGCCGACTGACAAAATGCAAACGACATTTACATCGTGCGCGGTGAGCCATTGGAAAAGGTGAGAGACTCGCTGCGTCGGCCGATGTGTCGCATACACACGCACACATACACAAGTCCCTTCCTATAAGTTTATGCAAAGGAGCTTGGCAGGACATCGGACTGCGGTATGTTGTCCCTCGTACACTGCGCATTTAGACGAGGTTGGACAACACAACGGAATTCAGATTGAGTAAAGAAGAGCAGCTGCCTTTTTTAAAACTTCATTGGGCTCTTGATAAAACACTCGTTTTGTAATACACAAAGTTTATGAAAACTGTTATTCTCTGCAGAATATATAAACATTTTGAAAGCGGACTAATCTTTCCTATTTTATGCATTGGGGAATATGCCATTTTTATACAGCGCACATCATTTCTTGAGCGTTTCATCTCGTTCTCGCCTTTCAACCAGACGAAAGCTCTAATAGCTCAATTACGAATTGTACGAAAATGAACGTTATTAAGATAGAGAACGAAGAAACTGAGAGAGCAAAATAGCGAAGAACAAGAAGGAGAGAGAAAGGAAAAAAGCATCACATGTAGAAGAAGAGAGAGCGGGAAGGAGATAGCAAGCAAGATGGCGTCTTCCCGAGAGACTTTTCTCTCTCTCTCTCTCTCTCTATCTATTTTCCTCTCTCTCTCTCTCTCTCTCTTCGAACGAGGCCGCAATCCAGAGGATACGCGTCCTGTCGACGACACGCCAAGCCGTATCCTCCATCTCGCTCTTCCTCGTTCCTTCCTTTCGATTTTCTTCCTAGCTTCTAAGCTGTCCAGCTTCTTCTTTTCTCACCAGCAGCTCTCTCGTATCTCTTTCCCTCGATATACGATCTGGAATTTTTCAGTCTTACCAAGTTTCATAAAACTTTGCGCACCTAAATTAACGCAATTTCCAACAACGTGACTCAATCATCGCGTACATTCGAAAAACAATCAAATTAAATATCAGAATTATGGATGTATAATTACCATGGATTAATTCAGGCCTCATAAATGACGCAGCACAGCCCTTAGCTCTATGCGATCCTCATCCCCCCCATCCTCGTGATCTTCGGACACATCACTCCAATCAAGCGACACAAGTTCATCAAAACTAGAGTTTGTCTCGCAAGCTACTATATAGGTACCCTGCACCGGCCTCCATTCACGCGTGTGCTGACCCTTCGACTCTCGCTACACAGACACAGGGAGAGACATGCGACCCTTGAACGAAATATACTCGGGCACCTGTCTACGGACATTAGCAGTTGGCTGGGTAGACAATCCCGGTATACCAGTCCGAGTCATTAGTCCGCGGGTACGTATATACGGAGCTGGCTGTTATATCGCGTGGACTACACTACCCGGGGATTTTAAATAAGCGATGAGCTGCTGTTCGATTTCAGATGCCCGCACGGCGGCGGCGGCGGCCTCGATCGGCGCACGGTTACATTACGCTGCACGTGGCCCGTGCACTATATGCCCTACTAATTTAGCTGATGCTCCGATGCTCGAGCGCCGCGTCATGAACTGATCTCGAAATTATCTCGGCCGATGCACGACAGCTCGCATGCATTATGGATCGCCCGGTGCGTGATCGACGCTAGTGCGTCAGATTTGGATATTCCAGGGCACGCGAGTGCTGTTTTTAAAGTATGGACGATTCAATAGTTCTATATAGATTATGATGCGGGCATTCTTTATTTTTGTACGAGAAAAATAATTTTGAAGACTATATGCGAGTATTTACGGACAATCGTCTCTCGGCGCACGCGCTCGTTTTATACTCGATTCCCCGGTCATCGCTCCTCCCCGTGCACACTCCTATATCCGCAGCCAAGCTCGCAGTACGTATAGACGAAGCTGGAAAGACGCAAAAAACCTATACACGCACAGCAAGAAAGCCAGAGAAAGAAGAGACTATAGAGACCGCAGCAGGAGAAGAATGGTGGACATATATCGGTTCGTTCGCGTGTGCGGATATACAACCGTCCGCTCGTTAACCGATCGTTTGCAGAGGGGCGGGGGAGGGGGCTATATAGGGGCAGTGTGTATATATATATATATAGGGTGGAAAATGAATGCCAGAGAAATTCGCCAGTTAGCCAAAGCGTATAACGATGCATCCTCTCTCTAGGAAAGATGGGCCAACGCGTACTTCTCTGACCGCCCTCCCTTCTCGCGCTCTGCGGAGAAAAGAATCGAGAGGAAAAACGGTATAGGGTACCCCCGAGGGCAGTACTAGCGTGATACACACACGCACACACAGACACAGACAGACATGACTTTTCGTGTGCGGACACGCGATCTAGCCGCCACGCGAAAAAGCTGACCAACTCGAAGGATGCCCTACATAAGTTGCCTTTTTCTTCGGAGAGAAGTATACGGCCGCGCGCGAGCTACTTCTTTTCTTTCTCTCTCTCGGCGTCGATTACTTACTGCAAGTGACGGGGAGGTTGTGTTATATATATATATATGTGTGTGTGTGTGTGTGTGTGTGTGTGTGTGTGCGTTGAAGAGAAGAGTAATCGAGCTTGGATGCTTCGTGTGGGTATAAGCTTTGTTGGGGATCAATTAAATTTTCTTCAGTGTATAAGATGGACTTTATAAGTCGGGTACAAAGTTTATAATAAATAGGAAGTTTTGAGATTTTATAGGGATTCCGCTTGTTCGCATGTTTGATAGTTTTAAAAAATCTTCTATTTATATATATACCGAGTTTTTTTCGTTTTAAAAAGCGCCCTTTGAATATTTAAAATGCGAAAACAGAGATTTCTCTCGAGAATGAGAACAATATCCAACAGCCGTTTGGACACTGAAGAATTATAAAGAAAACTTAATAAGCTCATTATCCGAATATAATATTTCACAAATTATCTTAAACCCATTGAACTATATACACCCTATTATACAAATTTAAATCTGCAGCATTCGTACGGAGCAATTATAGCAGACCAGACAAAACCTATATGCGCGCATAATTCTTTGTCGGCGCTCTCGCACTCGCGGGTAATTAAACAAAATTAAGCGCAACAGAGAGCAGTAGCGGAAATTAAATAACTGCGAATGGCCTTGGGAGAGGGAGAGGGTGGTGCAGATTTTGAGGGACACGCGTAACAAGCGGAACCCAAATGGACGCGCGTCGTTGAGCGCGGCGACGCATCACAAAAGAGTTTGACCGAAGGGAGACTTTTCTCCGCGAGTGTAAGAGCACATAAATAAGCCTGCGGGAGACACGTTCGAGTCGTATCATATACGCGTGCATATGCGTTCTCGCGGCATCTCATTAGCTATCTCGGGGGCGCGGCATTAAAAGCCTTTTGTGCCGCGTTAACCGCGCGAGCTGCTGCCGAGAGAGCCCCCAAGTTTCTCGTCCACGCGGGAATAAAAGCTTGCGGCTGTGCTGCTGTGATTTTTTGATTTACTGCTGCCCTATAACGAACTCGAATAATTACTCTAATTACAAACTGCCGTTATAACTTTAAATAGAAATGATTATACGTTTGTACAATTTCATACTTGTTTACCAACAAAAAACTACGAGGGAATTCGTAAGCGAAACGTATGAAATGAATTCCCGTACAATAAGAGAAAAGTATATCCTGCGGACACTCGGATCTCGGCAGCACTCCCAGGAGTAAAAATTAATCCATCCGCGGTGAACCTACCACCAGTCCGCCTGACAAACCGTCCGTCTATTTTGTATAAAAGTCAGTAGCGAGCGAAAAAAAAAGAGGCACGAAATTGCGAGATGATTGAATAGGCGCACGGGTCAGGAGGCGCGTCCTTTACGACGATGATAAGGATAAATCTTGTCCATACGCACAGATCGAATTGTGAATCATCCCGCAGTCGAAAAACTCGGTTTTTCTCGTTTATCAAAAAGGATGCGGTCAGCATAGCATATAGCACCTACTGACCCTCCCGCACCGAAACGCTGGAGCTTATCATTAATTCACGCGGTCCTGATCCCGGGGATATAAAAATAATTTGCTTTATGGAAACAGACGTGTCCTCTCTCGCGCTCTCTCTTTCTCCTGCGAAAATATCATCATCGTCGTATGTAGAAGGACCTTTCGGGAATTATGGGAGATAAATCATGAAGAGCGGCTCTACGGATGTTTTTTTTTTCTTCTGTTTCTCCGTTTTTTCTCTTTTTTTTGGTTGTGCAGGGGTTGGCCACGTACTGCGACGATGAGTTGGTAATCCCGTACACTTTTTTGGAGGAGTTTTGTGCATAATGAGGATTGCGAATACATTTTTCTTTACTTTCTTTTATTGCTGACGAAAGTTTAGTTTTGACAAATTCGTCGTTCGGAGGGTCAGTATTTATGGAAATTTAGGTAATTCGTGATTCAATTTACGAAAATACGGAAAGAAACGTGTGCTACTGTTTTGTCACCATTAATCATAATATGCTTGCAAATATAATGGTAAAAGACAGAAGCTCCAAAGTATATACCGACGTTTACTTTTTACAGGGATTTGAAAACAATTTTTTTACATCCTCCGTATAATGAGCAATACAAATTGATTGAATTTACAAAATATTTTAATAGATTGTTTTTATTCCTCATAAGGGTTAACATGAGTTTCTCTCAAATTAAACGCATCGTTATAATTTTAGCGCGATAAAAAAGTATCTCAACATGAAAACAATTATTTCATTTCCAACGTTGCAAAGAGACCATATTCCCACTCCGCAAAAAAAGAAAAACATTCAGAGGCGCACGACATCCTGCACTCGAGACGAAATAACCATATTCCAGATGCCGCCAATGAAACGCAAAGCACCGCCAAAAAAAGATAAGATCCATTAAAGCAAAGCTGGAAAAAGAAAAAAAAAACACACACACATCCAACGAGCAAAGAAGTATCGAATCATCCCTCGGGATCGCTAACGCAGGCAACATCGGCCGCTCGCGCGCGCCTATCTCAGAGAGGCCAGGCCACGCCACGCGCGCGCGAGCTCGGCTAATGACGCGCGCGCGGACTCTTTTGGCCACCCGAGAGAGAGGGAGAGAGAGAGAGAGCGAGTGGTTTCTGCAACCTGTTGTGTGTATATACCCCATCTCCAAACTTTTTCTCTCTCTCGTCCTGCGCACATCTGCACGCGCCTCCACAATACACACATAGAGAAAGAGAGAGAGAGAGAGCGGCTCTTCCTCGTTATACTCGGATATATACACACAAGAGGCGAAAACTGCGGGAGTCCAGAGACGCGATGCTCCCGCCCTTATGTATACATATATACGCTATAGCGGCATAAACGTGCAGAGGGTCGGGCCCTATTATCATTATAATCGGGCCGATGATGCGCACCGCCTGAGTGTATAGTGGCGGTGATCAGGCGGTATTGTCATGCCAAATGCCGCGCGGGCGCGAGACCATCCGTTTTGGTCTCTTCGACAGAGCTGCCGTGTATATATGTGCAGTATGCGTGTATGGCCATTGGGGACGAGGTTGAATTGTATACGTTTCTGGTCTTTCGCCGACTTGGGGGATCCATTACGCGTCGTTACTCTTGCAGTGGCTTAAGAGCGGATACTCGCCACCTAGACAATTAAGGCAGCACAGGTGTAGACTGATTTTTTTTTTGCTTCTCGTTGAGGGTGGATTAGCCGTTCGTTCTGCCGCTACTGTAGCTTTCTTTTTTAACGAGTGGTGTTTCTCTATATTGTGTTGTGTCGTCGGTTGGGCGTTTAGTTTGCGATAGTGTATTGGTGCGGTGAAAGCTTGACTTTCCTTGCGGGAGATTTAAATTGGCTGATGTGATTTGAAAATTTTTATAATGGAATACGGTTCCGTTAAGAGCGCGATTATATTAGTTGCTCCAACTGTGCTATTGCGTTCGTCATCCTTCAGTACAATAGCAAGTCATTATTCTCAAGTAGAAATTCTAATTATAATTTGTATAATATTAATGAAAAGATCAGTATACGTTATAAAAGATTTGCAAAGTATATGCAAAACTGTAAATAGAGAGGAATTCATTATATTCAAATGTTAATGTTAATGCGAAGTTTATTTCAGCACAACTGGCAATTTGAACGATTTACATCAAATTTAAAATAAAGAATACAAAATAAGAGTGTGCTCATATCGATTCCATCTGTATGCATAGTTTCTATTGTTTCAATACATTTTCTTATACATATAATTATACGCAATAAAATTTGGTGTATACAATACTGTGGAGGAATATATTTACATGTGAGTTCACAACTCGAGATCTAAAATAAACTTAATTTTCCGTGGGTATAATTTCCAACCCGGACAGTAAATACGCAGAGTGTAATTGGTAACAATCGATAAGAATATCAAGCACTCGACGAAGGAAGAAGAAAAAAAACGAAAATAATCAAACACGGGTCTCTTTACAAACTTCATATACGCGCGAGTGCAAACAAACGTAGTCCATAGAATTCGAGATACTTCCATTTCTCGCACATGTTGCAGAGGAGGTGAAATATACAGGGCAAACGAGCGAGCAGAGAGAGAGAGAGAGAGAGAGAGAGAGAGAGGCAGAGGAAGACAAAGAGAGCCAACTCGCACTGGTAAAGCGTATGGGGATGCTCTTCCCCATAAGTATCGCATATGTCAGGTCCCCCATCGGGATGCCCTCCATCCGTCGCACTATTCTGCCGCCGCGACTCCAAAGTGAAGAGGGAGATAGCAAGAGAATCGGGGAAAATGTAGGTAAATTCGAGGGAGAACGAGAAGGAGAGAGAGAGATATGTGTGTGTGTGTGTGTGTGTGTGTGTGTGTGTGTGTGTGTGTGTCGGTGTGTACATGCGTATGCGTGCAAGAGAGAAAGAGAGATAGCAAGAATCACAGTAGGAAAAAGTAAGAAGAGGGAAAAGCTAAGAATAAAAGTAATAATGATTGAAAGCCAATATATCGAGCAATCACTCTGGAATGGATCGAGAAAAGAAAGTTTACCAGTGCTACGGGAATGCGATGATTAAGTACATGTTGGATGAAGAAAGTTAATATATAATGCATAATTTGGACATCAATTTTTTTATCAACATTCACAAATCTCAATTGGTATGCAGAAATAAAGACCCGTTGTGTATTAAATAAGCATTTCGAGACTAAAATAAAATATGCTGTTCGAAAAATTTTTTCCGCCAAAATACCTTTAATTTTTTAATTTGCGTATAACATTAATATCGCATTTAAAAATGACCTGCTAAACGAACCGTTACCTCATTAAAAAATCTGCACACACCCGCCAAACCAGATAATATATACCCAACTTCTCGCCTGCAATAACCCAACTGTACCATCAGGAAAAGAGAGAAAAGATATAGATAATACAATGAAAAAAGGGGAATGAGAGAACAGAATGGTATAGAATCGCCAGTATCGCACGTTCAACCCTCCCCGTACGGAAAATTTCGACGGAAGAAGACAAGTGCGCCCCTCTCCATCGCGCACACTGCAGTTGTGTCTATAGACAGGCACACGCCTGTCCTGCTCGCTCCGCGACGACAAAAGAATCCCGAGGACTACGTGTTAGTTTTAGATTCACTTTGTGTTAGAAGGGGGGAGGCGAATTACCGGCCGGCGGCGTCTCATCCGAAGGATTTGCCTCGTTGCAACCCCTTCCCGATTATTCATTTGTACGAGATGCTAGAAACGAATGGAATTTTTAAGATTTGTACACCTATATGTATCATTAGAGATGTACATTCGTAAGCAGTACATTTGAAAAAGTATCTTGAATTTTTATGATACAGCTGGCTCACTTTTTTAAAGTAAAAATGCACATATTTACGATTGGGTGTATTTTAATTATTTTAAATGAGCATAAATGTCCATGTACTGTTAAAGATGTTATTCCAAGTCTTTTAAAAACTCTCAATACCATTAACATTGTGTAATAACATTTTCCCCAATAGCCAAGTATATTTTCTTATCCCAGCTCTCAGTCAAAGTGTCCCAACCACATAACCGTGTCCACAATTAAATTTGGCACCACCACCACCACCCCGTCGCACAAATGCGGTATTTAAGCCAACATATGCAAGTCCACGGAAGCCGTAACGAGTACAAACACAGAGCGGTAGAGAGACGGGGGACGAGAGAGTCGCAGAAATATTTTCATAGCTCGGGTAATAGGCTTAGCGACGACGTGTCGTACGCGAAATGTATTCGGGGTGCATTGAGTGAGACTGAGAGAGGCAGAGAGCGAGAGAGAGAGAGAGAGAGAGAGAGAAAGAGAAGCTTCTGTGTATGGAGGTTCCCTTACCCCGGTGTGCGCGAGGACGGATAATTGGATTTGGCCGACGCGGTGATGTTCATTTGACATCATTGGGACATTTAGAAGCTTCCCGTAGCTATATACACAGGAGCGGGATTAGATTACTGGGATATTTAAGAAACTCGAATTGAGCCATCATCCCAACCCACATGACGGGACCTCAATGCCATTCAACGGAGCGTAAAGATTGTCGGCAAGTGTCGTCGCTTGATATCGATGATTGCTGCCAAATGTCATTACAATGCGAATTGTCTCATCGTCGTTTTCACTAGATCTGCGTAAATTATTGAAATTTTTGTAATCACAACGAAGACGCTCGAAATCCTTCGGAACTGCAAACGTAGAATCCCATCTGCAAGGACGTACCGTAGCGACAGCAGCAATGTTACAGGCCGTTAGGCAGACGTTGAAGGTCCCATGAATCACGAGCCCGCACGTCTAGAATGCGTCGAATGAGCAGCCAAAGAAAGAGAGAGAAAGAGAGAGAGAGAGAGAGAGAGAGAGAGCAATTGCTTTTATAAAAATTGAAACCGGTTCGGCACACGCGTATATAACACGCCACTCGACACGCCGCAACGCGTACTTTTAGCACAATGACGCGTTTATTCTACTTCGTTATATAAGCATCATACACACAGGCAGCCAGGACACGCTATTTAAATCGTACGTTTTAGAGAAGGCTAATGGGGCGAGCTCGATTTTTAATGCCTAGCCCTCTTATACTGAAAGTACAATTGCTGCGATTAAAAAGAAAACAGCTTACATTATTAGACAGTTTTGTAATGGTCGTCATCCTTCTATTCTACTGATTAATTACCATAACATTTTGCTTCGAATCAAAAATTCGAATTCTTTTACGAGTTCTTTTTACAAGTTTCCCTAACAAAATTTACACATAAAGCTTAAAATGCAATCGTTGCGGGCGAGTCGGGTAAAGTTCCGTTCCAAACTGAATTAGCTCGAAAGGAGTGGATACTTCTTACGGTGCGGCGAGCGGAAGAAAGGAAGTAAGACGATAGCGCGGCAGAGTACATAAATCTGTCGCGGGGCGACAAAGAGAACAGCGCCTCCGCTTTGCTCCGACAAGAGAAAAAAGTAATTATAGAATTTGTTTGAATAAATTTATGGGGACCGTGGCAATCACGAGTTCAAGCAAGGGGAAAGAAAAGAAACGCTATGAGAGGGACAGAGCTTCTCAACCTTTACTTGCAGCGCACTGACGAGTGCGCCCAATAAATTTGTTTTAAGAATGTTTTCATTGTACGACTGGAAAGAAAAATTTTGAATTTATAGTTTTGAATTTTATTTTGTATGTTTTGCTGAGAAGATTTTATGTGTCACTGTAAGTATATGATATTACAAATGAAGCATTCAAGCACTATTTTTAATTGTTTAATTAAACGCAAACATTAATATTTCCCTTTCTCAGTGTGCAGCCTGGAACTTTGACCACAATTTCGTAAAATATTTATCAGATTATTACACCCACATTTTTATTTTCAAATGCGAACTCCAATTTTTAAACATATAGCAAACACAAAATGGTCTTCTCCACGAATTATAAAACTCTCGTCGCTGACTCTTGACTACCGCAATACCATACAGCTAATCCAACATCTCAGCTCCCCCGAAAAACAGTAAGACCAAGAAGGTCCGATGGGCGGATTTCGTGATTGAGCACCGATATATAAACGGGCCAGAAAGTCTATCAAGTAGAGATAATGCGCTCTGTGCCGGGTAATTTGATCCTCCCCGCTTTTTCCTGCTCGCTCACTCTCACTCACTCTCGCCTCGACGAGCCGCACATCGAGCAGGATATCAGCCTCCTTCTCTCGCCTACTCTCAGCCACTTTGCATGCGCAAACAATCGTGTGAGAGCGAAGCGGAGGGACAGCTCGATGATGTTTCTACTTCGGTTCTGTGATTTGCTCAATTTTTCATCCGACTATCAAATCTTCCAGCTTCGAGATCGTATTGCATCTGCTGTTTCGATGTGAATACATGTTGTGAAAAAATTAGTCTGATAGATTAGTGCGGTTAAAGTCTGAATTGGCTACTAGACCAAACTTCTACTCTTCATAATCTGAAAATTAATTAGATCTAAACGAATTTGCGTTATAAAATAAGTCAGTGAAAAATGGTCTTGTTTCGAAATCAATTAAAGCATTTCACATTATTCTTGATTTAGGTATCTGCTAGATTTTGACTAGGCTATCTATGTGATTCCAAACGTGACTATTATTGTCTATCATTTATCACTATTATTTATCAATTATTGTGAATGAAGTAGTATCAATTTTTCTTTATCTTTATGTATAGAATAACGTTGGAAAGATCTTCTAATTCAAATATTGAATTTTACTCTTCATTGAATTGCACTAACGTACTGTGGAATACTCTTCCGTCTCACATTTCATCATTAGATTCTTTAGAGATATTTAAGTGTTCTTTAAAAACCTTAACTGCTAGGTATTAATTTCAATTCAGTGTATTTACTAGATCTACTTAGTATATATTTATTATTTTGTATTTAGTTTAAATTTTATATCGTATATACATATAAGTATTTTAAGGGCTATGCCGATTTAATATTGAAATAAATATAAATTCACTTCAAGCATAGTACGATAGATTTGAATATGAGAGAGTAACTTTATTACTAATTAGATATTTACTCTCTAGCTGCTAGCATGACTCTTTTTCTACTTGGTAACAGTCGCTCTGTTATTGCTTTAGAAATCGATATATAAAAGCAATGATCAAGACGCTCGTTGGTAACGCTATAACGATACTCTATGCATCCGCCGATATTTAAAATATCGAATGCATAAAATTTTGAATAAGCGACAAGTTTAATTCACCTCTCTACAAGCACCTGGCTAAATACTCGCGCAGCATGTACATAGCTTTCCATAGCCGGCAGACGTACAAGTCAGGCAGCTTCTTGTACACGAGTCTCGCGCAAAAGCTGGGATGCAAAGAGCCTCGTAAAGTCAGCGAACGAGGCATGTTTCCGGACGGCGGAGCGCGCGAGTTACGCGTATACATAAGCCTTAAAGACGGGGGACACGCGCGCACTTCCGCCTCTGTGCTGCAGGTGCCTGCCTTATATGTAACGCGCTTATGGATAATGAGAGCGAGTGCCGCCCCGTGTTGGGGCTTGGCTAAGGTCCCCGAACGACCGCCACTCTCACTCTTTCTCTCTCTCTCTCTCTCTCTCTCTCTCTCTCTCTCTCTCTATACACACTCGCGCTATGCACGAAGAGAAGATTCTCCTCTCTCCACGCGCCGAAAACTCCGATCCATCACTTAGCTCCGGCTCTCGTGGTGGCGTGTAACTATATGCTTACTCTATGTATATTTTAGTCTGACGATGTAAGCGAGTATACGTTCGGTGCGTCTGACGTATATCGGTCATCCGCGAAATTACTTATACTTCTTCCCGGAGCTTTTATCGGCCGTGGACGGACGCCGTCGCTCCCTGCCTGGCGAAGTAGATGAATGAGAAGCTGGAAAAAAGTTCTTTTTTTTTTTGTTCGCTTCCTGGATTACGTGATTATGGGCTGTGTCGAGGAGCGCGTTAATCTTGCAAGGTCGCGGGACTGGAATTTGCGCAAATTAAATTGAACTTATCAATATTCTAGTGTTTTATATACTTGAGTGGTTGAATGTCGAGGTGCAGTAGAAAATATTCCTAGACAAATATTACATGCTTAGTTTGCGAGGTACCTATATAAAATGAATAATAAAAGGGGTGTTAATATGAAATTAAACGTGAAACTACTTTTTATGATAATCACAGCTCAAACGAATCACTCGTGGTTGCATAATACAAACTAAGATTATAAAAATATCGAATTCGTAAGCACTGAATAGTCACAACGATACGAATGAAGCAGCGATTCGATCTCGCAAAAATAAAAATACGTTTCGATTTATAAAGTGTCGCGATAACAAACATACACGTTTTATACGCAATAGCTTATTCGAATCACCTCACTGCAGATTGTGCATAGCATCGCGCACGTCAAATCTCCGTATATACACGTAGCGCATATAATGGCACGTATCCGTATCCAGAGAGGTGCAAAAACAAAGGAGAGAGAGAGAGGAAGAAACCGTAGCCGCGGAGGAGAGAGGCGCGCGAGATAATCGTCACCTCGGTGTGTTTTTGGCCGAGGCGATGGAACGCGATCAGTCCGGGGGGAGAAATCGCGCTCGAGATGTGCAGGCAGGCCCCGTTCTTCCTTATAGTCGGTTGCCCGCCTTGCTGCACTGGTAGACGATTATCGGCGTGCCGGAGAGGATTCGACAAAAAGCCGATCGCCGCGATGAGGTGTCGCGCCTCTTTGCTGCTCCGATCTGATGCGGCACCTGCTCAGCTCGATTTGTTCTCCGTACAGTATACGACAAAAGTCCGGATGATTTTCCTTTGGATGCGGGGCCAAGAATATGCGTGAATTTGATGATTCTAGAAGTGAAGCTCGTACGTCCTGTCTGATATACCTACATTAAGGAAAATAAAAGATAATAAGTAATTTAAACTAAGCGCTCAATAATTCACGATATTAGCAACAGTTTTATTTCGAAAAGAGTCTAATATTATTATACCTTTTGAAATAAAATTACAAAAGAATTGAGAAATGGAAAGTAGATGGCTGCACGTGTAAATCTATATAACATGTTACATGGCACTTGCATGTCTAGACAGTAAAATCCTTACCGAACCTCCGTCTTTCCTCGTCAGGCTTACGTAAATTTCTACACTTACAGAGCTCGACAGCAAGCAATCTTCCTCCCCGGGACTTTCGTACTCACCTGTACCGCCGACGACGACGCGCGGACGCCCCGACAGAAGCTGGCATTCCCGTCCGTCCTCTCGGCGCAACTCGTCAACTGCCTCAAGCCGCACCAACTGATTTACCGCGGCCCGTGACGTCTGTCCACGCGCGCAAGACTTATCGACATCGTACGTCGCGTGAGATAAATAAGGCTATACAACCGCGGCTGCTGCGACCGCGGCGAGTTCATATATTTCACCGCGCGCAACGATTGACGAGAGAAACGGCTGCAGTGCACGCACGGAAATCGTTGCCTGTATATGTATATAAGAGAGAGAAAGAGAGACGGGTTGATTTCGATATCGCGCGCCAAATGCTTTTAGTGCTTACCGCATCTGTGTGTACAGGGTATTTTCTCGTGGCGTGGCCGTTCATGAGGCGGACTTTTTTATTGGCTCGTTGGTGCGTTTCTTTTTCTTGTTTTCTTTTTTTATTGGTGGAAGACGAGGACGGTCGGCTTTTCGTTCGCTGGAATTTTAATTGACTTCTAAGTATTGGGAATTGAAAAACGAATTCTAGACTTTTTCCGAATCGACGGGAAATTTTTCCTCTTTATTGCGACTAAGTGGTCGGCGTTTTTTTATGGGTGGACGCGATATAAGCGGCTTAATTGCGCGGATGCACTTTTTTTGTTGGTATGTGTAATGGATACCGCGGTTATGAAGAAACATTAATGAGATAAATTGAAACGAGGATATTCTGTTAAGTAATTTAACATTAGTCATACATTTTACCGTCAAATTTTTAGAAAGAAGTATTTATTTTAATATGACAGTTACCTAAACAGTTACCCAAATAGTACCTAAAAAAAAGAAAACTAAATACATTTGTTTAAATATAAGATTTTAACAATAATTCCTAAGTGTATTATTTAAATGGTAATGTTAGTTATGTCCGCACTGAAAATTTCTATGCACAAACGTACACATTTATAAAATTTGTTAATTATCTATGTACATATATGATCACAAATTTTATTCTTTCTATAAGTAAATGTATAATATTCGCGACAATGATGTTAACTAAAGATAGAAATACTCGACTTCTGGTATTTGATTTACACTATTTGGTACTCAAGGTATTTGGTACTTAGTAAAAAGATATATTCATACAATGATAATTAAAGATAAAATACAAATTAAAGTTTGACTATAGAAGGTTTAGATTTAATCAATGCTTTTATCCAAAAAGTACAGTCTTAGGAATTGTAATGAATTTTTTCCATAACCCATGGTTCTTTTGGATAATCTAAATTTCCATTTGTAACGGTACTTGGATCAACGCGTAACAAAAACGTTAGTTATTTTCAAAACAAAAACCACACGATAACGAAAAAAGCTAGCTTTAAACTCTCCAAATCTACCGCAAAGTCAATAGATTTAACAAGAACAAATTTACAAATCATGAAAAGTCCAATAATTTAAAATCCACAATACAAATCGCTAACCGACCCCCCGAATATCCTTGAAGCCCAACCACCCCAAGAAGCGGAACCCCCTAACTATCCGCGCGCACCCTCGCAACCCCGGAGCATCGGACGCTCGCGCTCCATCCGCGTCGACGGCTCGAGCCGCAATGGTCCACAGCCTCCGGGCTCACCCTCGCCGCGGCGCCACAGTCCTCGTCGCCTTGACCCGCCCACCCCCCACTCCCCGACCGACCCCGATTGGTCTGGGCGGTCCGCGCTCTCTCCCCATTGGCCCGTCTCCTCGTCGCCCATTGGCTGCCTCGGCTCCTAGGCTCCACCCAGGCCGGCGCAACGCGCCGAAGCAGCTCGCGACTCGGTCCCGCCCCCTGGCCGCTTACGAGGAGCGAGAGACGGGAGAGGCGCGCGCCGCAGCTCGCTACTGCCGCTGCGCTGCTGCTGCTGCGGACGACCCGTGGGACCCTCGGGCACGCCGGCTCGCCAGCCCGTGACACATTCGACAAGCGGCGCCGTAACGGGAAGCAACGCGCGGCTGGGGACTTCCGCGGCCAAGTGGAGAGAGCTGTGTGCGCGCGCGCGCTCGCGCCTTCGCCTACTTCGCTCTCTCGCCTCCTTTATCGCTCTCCTTTAAACACGTATACACGTACACCGGTATATACGCACATATATACACATCTATATCTATACACACGTACGCGAGAGTATACGGGCGCGTCGGGGCTTTTTGTGTTTTACGCGATCACCGCGTCGTGGCCGTAATCCCGGAGTATCGTCATCGGAGGAGCTGTTAAGGAGAGGTTGCTGCCGCCGCTACTGCTACAAACGACACTCCAGTGCCCGCACGATCGGCCGGTTGACTCCAGACGCATCTCTCTCTCTCTCTCTCTCTCTCTCTCTCTCTCTCTCTCTCTCTCTCTTCTCCATCTCGCCTCGTGGGATATAGTAGCATTGGTAGACCGCCGCCGCGACGCACTCGCGTGTCCCAGACCCACGTGGTTGTGTTTCTCAGCTCGACAACAACAGTGCGAACTATATAGCAGACAGGACAACGAGTGACAATACGAAGCTATAGAGGGCTAAAGCAAAACTGTGCAGGTGTTGACAGCGGAGTTGAATAATTCGGAGTTGTGCGCGCGCGTAAGTAAATCTGAAGCTCCACGAGAACGTGCAGGAGTGCAGTCAGGAGGCGGCCGTGGGCTACGAGGGCAACGATCAAGTAGCCGAGGAGCACCAGCAGGAGCGTCACGAGCACCTACGCGGCAGATTGGCATGGTGCAGGGGTTTCGCGACGGCGCAGCGGCCCCATAACGCCCGCGTCAGCTGCACCAACAGCCAACAGTTAGCGGATTCAGCCGCGGCGGCGAGTTCCAACGAGTGCTACGCCTACGGCCTCACGACGCGTTCCGACGAGTGGAACAGCCTCCTGCCCAGCTCCACTATCGTGGGTGCTGGGGGGTCGCCATGGCTGGGACTGGGAGCAGCGGGTGGAGGCACCGGGAGCACCGCCGGGGCTGGGAGTCCGGTCGAGCTCGAGGGCCACTGGGGCAGAAAGCTGTACGGGGCGAGCGTGGCGCCGCCACCGCCTCCGCCCCATCACCACCCGAGGGCGCCCCTCGTCTTCGCGCCCCAGGACATGAGGCAGATACTCAAGGAGGAGCCGGTGCCGAGAGCCTGGCCCCAGCCTGCTCTCGCCGACAATGGATCGTGAGTACCTCTTGTATACTGCTATGCTTTTTTTTCGATCAGTGTGCGAGGAGGGATGGTTTTTTTTTTGTCAGAGTTTTTGGCCTTGCTAGAGAAAATATTTTAAGGATGACGTGCGCAGAAGGATGTTTTCTGATCGTAACGGCATTTATTCAAAGTGAAAAATCTTTGGGTCATTGTCGGTATAGTAAAAGATAATTTTGCAATTATTTTTAGTTAGCTCCGAATTCTAGGAATGGAAAAAAATTACATTTGTCCTTTAATATAGAAAATCTAACAAACGAATTAAGAGTACGAAAAAATACTTTTAAAATTTTTAAAAGTAAATTGGATTAATTTATATTTTTTATGTAACAATTGAAAAATAGAATACTTCCTGATTACTATTCTATAGATTTCATTCAGTGGTAATAAAAAAGAACTTATGTTACACATTGATAATATGTACGTTCTTGTCCGACGGACTGCGCAGTTTACCGTCGGACCACGTAGAAATTTATTTGACGAAAAAGATTCGTTCTACCATTAATTACAGAAAAAATTATCTATAAATTCATTTCCTTGTTATCGTAAGATAATGCATTATTTAAATATTCAGTTATAAAGTAATTGTTTCGTAAATAAAATATCTTTTTAAGTAAAATAATTATCTGATCTATGGAAAAATGAAGTCTTCTGTAGTTTTACATATTGTTTTTATTTAAACAATCTATTATTACAAAGTGACAAAGGATTATATGCTGTATTGAGGAAGAATAAATTTCCTTTATATATATATATATATATATA